>WURT03047062.1:0-14468 GCA_009936505.3 Holothuria glaberrima
CGAGCCGGCCACAGCCTTTTTTCCAGTTGTGGCTCACTGGCTTGTTTTCCCTTACTCCATTGCTTATGCGGAGCATCGAGCACAACGGCAGAAGGTTCCATTTTTTAAAGTCTTTGGTATGACTCGACTTGGGAATCGAACCCCGGTCCCCCGCGTGAGAGGCGGATGCTCTACCACTAGACCAAACACGCGAACCAAACAAAAGTCTAGATTTTCAAACTATTCACATATACATTCTGCCCTATTCATCATGTAGGTCTATACCCGATATCATCACAATGTTCGATTTTTATGACTCTGAACTTTTCAGGCTAGAGTGCCAACGCCGCCCCCTTTAGTATTCTACCAGTTGCCAATTAGCGATATTCATGCAACTCAAAGGTTTGTGGTCCGTTTCGAATACAAATTTTCGACCATATGAGGAAAACTTTAGAATAGCCTACCCCATGTGTAACAACTTAACATTTCCATCACTACATACCTTTTCTGACATCTAGTCAACTTTTTACTACTGGCATAAACTACAGGGCATGGGAGTAAATTAAGGAATAAATCGCATTTGGCGGACAATTATTGGTGAATAAACCGTCGAGACTCCAAATTTGACAAAATAACGGACGAGGCGAAGCCGAGTCCGTTATTTTGCTAAATTTGGAGTCGAGACAGTTTATGAGACAATAATAGTTCGACAAATGTGGTTTATTCCTATTCTACCACCGAAAATCTGTGAAAAAACTTCATTTTTATCAGCTTTTAGGTTTACTGACCGTGTGCTGTGGAATAACAGGTCAGTGTTTAACCAATCAGAATACAGGATTCTCAATAACGGATGGCTAGTGGTGGTAGAATCTCTGTTTGAAGTTGGGGGTCGAAAATGCATATGACGTACGCGTGAACATGAAACTGCACGCGCAACGTGCATCGCGAGGGCGAAGCCCAAAATGGGTGGGGTCCGGGACCCGCCTTAGGGCCCCTGGTGGGTCCAGGGGTAAAGCCCCTTCAGGGGTCCAGGGGAAAAGCCCCCGGAACCTCTCGGAGCCTCAGGAAAACTTTTTCGAACGGAAATTTTCTAGTGAAATGTTCCTGGGTGTTAGTACATTTAGCAGGGGTAGCGGTACTGATAGTGTTCTTTTGAGTTTGAATACCGTACAATTGCAAAGCGCGCCAAGCGCGCAAAATTTTTTGGGGGGCCTAAGGCCGGTCCCGGACGGCGAGTCCCGGACCCCACCCATTTTGGGCTTCGCCCTTGCGATGCACGTTGCGCGTGCAGTTTCATGTTCACGCGTACGTCACATGCATTTTCGACCCCCAACTTCAAACAGAGATTCTACCACCTCTAGCCATCAGTTATTGAGAATCCTGTATTCTGATTGGTTAAACACTGACCTGTTATTCCACATCATTAAGAACAAAAAGAAAAATTAAAAACTTTTGGGGTTGTAGACCTATCGGGGATCACACACATTGTGTTGCAACCACCTGGACTACCCGATGAAATAGCCACACTTTGTTCCGTGGGTCGCTTATCAACTGACCCTAGCGTATGGCACACACTGGAGAACAGCAACTACATGGTTTTGCTATATGAGATGAAATTTAAGACTTTTACATCAGGAGCATCGATCCTGGGGAGGCTGGGGGGGGGGGCAATTGCCTTCCCAAAGAAAATATTGGGGCGGCAAACATATCGTCCCCCCATAATTCAGGAGAGTAAAAACAATATATATATATTGTGGTATTCAGATGACTTTAGGGCTTCGACAGAAAGCCAATTTGAGCGGTCTTTTAAAGTATATATTAATGAGAATCTCCCATCTAAACCTTTCAGCATATTGCATATCCCCATATCCCATATGCTATTTTTTTCAACATTTCAGATACATTTTCTATTGAAATTGGGGGTTCCCAAATTCAGTAGGCCTAATAGTGATGTCATATGGCATTCCTCAAACGCGTTCCCGGCAGTGTTTCCACTCTTCCCGAAATAACTTATAATTGGGAAAATTTTCAGAGTGTTCCACTAACTGACGACAACGAAAGAGGCGAAACTTCGATGAGGGATATAACAAGACTAGTCTACTTGGCAAATCTAGTGTACAGCACATGCTTCCTCAAGTCATGAAATTGCCCACACTGTGTCTTATTTGCCCATTCACCACTGTGTCGGCAGAAAGATCATTCATCAGTCAATTTCACAGACTCAAGACTTATTTAAGGGGCACCATGTCACAAGAGTTGCTTAATTATTACATGGCCCTTGCCATGTATCCCCAAATACTGGATGGCATCAACCTGAGACATATCGCTAACCGGTTCTATGCAAAAATAACTTCCGTCGAAACACATTCAAGCCCTTCAGTGGCAGTGAATAGCAGTCAGTGGCGGCGGAACCAGGGGGCTTGGGGAGGGGGCTCAGCGCCCAATGAAAAAAGTGAGGGGCTAAAGTTATGTTCAGCTCCCCCCCCCCCCATATATTTGCCAAGTGCAGACATGACAACCATATTTCAAGGCTGGGTACTTGCAGCTAAGAACACTCGGGAAGTGCCGTTTCCGGCCATCTGGAGGGTTTGTAAAGCCAAAAATTTTCTTGTACGCTCCGCGCCAAACGGTGGTGGCGCTCCGCTTAGAAACATATATTACCATTTTTTCTCATTAATTGAGAAATTGTAGACATGAGATCTATATATCGAGGCTGGGTACATGCAGTTTACAACACTCAGGAAAGTGCCGTTGCCGGTCATCTGAGGGGTTTGTAAAGCCAACTGATGGTAGCGCTCCACTTAGAAACATATTACCATTTTTCATGAATCGATTTTTTTCTTTAATTGAAAAATTGCAGAAATGAGATCCATATTTCAAGGCTGGTTACATGCAGCTTAAAACACTCGAGAAGTGCCATTCCTGGCCATCTGGAGGGATTGTAAAGCCAAAAATTTTCTTGTCCGCTCCGCGTCAATTGATGGTGGCGCTCTGCTTAGTTAGTCTTCCTGGCAATCAGCTCCCCCCCCCCATACTTTTTCCGTTCCGCCGCGCCTGGTGAATGGACAGACTGTGTCGACTTAAAGGGCATAAACAGGGGCCCAAAACTTATTTTGAAACAATAGCTAAAATCCATAAATTTCCTTTTATTTCCCTTCCACGGATCTTTCATAATATATCAAGACATGTGTTTCATATTCAAAGTAAACCAAGGTTACTCCTTGTACATTTCACAATTGAGTGAGAAAAACTTTGTCACATGATTCTCAAGAGCCATTCTTGAAACAGGATAGACTACTACACTAATCCAAATTGGGATGACTGCATTTTCCCTTTTAATCTGGTGCGTTATACGATATGCAGTGGTGTTTAAGAGCTTACAAAGGCAACCATTTCTTTTTACCGTACAGCCTTGAACATTCGGATAGATTCCTCGACGTAGAATGTTGGTCAGCAACATTTTCCGCACATTTTTCAAGATACTTGTATGGCATTATTAAGTTCACCCGAGCTGGTTTATTCCTGTATTAGTAGAGTTACTAAGGGGGTGAACGCTGCAGTTTTTGGTACAGATGTCCCACTTGGCATGATTGCTCCTTGGTACACTATAGAGAGGAGACACTTAATATCTATACATAGAACCCTCTAATTTACATAAATTATGCTAATAAGCCCTTTTTACATAAAAATAATTAAAATATTCTAAAAATATCTCTGAGGTATCGACTCATGAAATTTGGTCATATTTCCAACAGTAGTTTTTGGGCCTACTTTGGTGAGATCCAGATCAACCAAGATGGCGAAAAAACAAAATGGCCGCTAAACTGAATGAAATATTTCCACAAATTGTGCAAAAACATTGCAAATTTCCACAATCCTCAATCAATGATGTAAATTAATGTTCTAAAATTAAAGATGGCCTTTTCAATCCTTGGCGCAAGAAAAGTTGTCCTCCAGTATGGCGAAAAAGCACCGAAGAAGTGAGAACAATACAGTAAAAATTTCCCACAAAAAGAAGAAAATAATGAAAAAAATCTCAGAAAATAACCATTAAAAATATATTTCAATTAAAATCCCCCAAATATTCTTACATCAGGTTGTAAATAAAATTCCAATCATGATTTTTGAAATTTTATGCAAGACCCCATACTAACCAAGATGGCGGAAACAACAAAATGGCCCCCAAAAGGACGATCATAAAGTATAAAAATAATATGAAAAATAATCATTAAAAATACTTTTGACACAGTTGCCATTACTATCTGGCCAGATTTTATGATAATAATCCAAATGTTTTTTCAAATATTTCTTTTGGAATTCAGGTCAACCAAGATGGCGGAAAAAGCAAAATGGCCGTCAATGCTATGATTATGTCAATATATCATAATAATAGAAAGAAAATCATTAAAAATACTTTTGACACAGATAACCCTAACCTGTGTCCATTTTCTACTGTAAATATTCAAAACCTATTTTTAAGGAACCATTTCTTTTAGAATCAAGGTCGGATTTAGAAAAAGGGCCGCTAATGTTAAAATTTCAATAAATTATAGTGAAAAGGAAAATAATTCTTAAAAATTATATTTGTGACAGATGCTCTTAATATTTGACCACATTTTGTGCCAAATAATTCAAGAATATTTTTCAAAACATTTTTGTTGGAATTTAGGTCAATCAAAATGGCGGAAGGAGCAGTGTCTGCCAGTGATATAATTACAATATTATATAATAATAAAGAAAATAATCCTTGAAAAATATTTTTAACACATTTAAACCTAAAATCTGTCCATAATCTTTAATAAACATTAACAATGTATTTTCTGGATACGTTTTACAGGTTCCAGTCAACCAAGATGGCGGATATTCCAAAATGGCTGCCCATGTAATAATTATAATATATTGAAATAATGAGAAAAATATTTATGAAAAATGTGTTGGACACACTGACTCTTTGAGTATGGCCTGGATTAACGCCTTCTTTTTTCGCCATGATCTTGGTGAACCTGGATCTCACCAAAGTAGTCCCAAAAATTACTGTTGGAATTTTTGTTTTAAAATATGACCAAATTTTATGAGTTGTTGCCTCAAAATTTTTTTTAGAATATTGTCTTTATTTTTATGTAATAAAAGCTAATTATTATAATTTATGCAATTTTGGAGGTTATATGCATAGATAATGAGTGTCTCTTTAGATAAATCTTTTCTGTTCGCCTCATAGAATATTCATGCCAAGTGGGACATTTTTACTAAAAATGCAGTGATCACCCTATATTGATCCCTTATCAACTCTACTATATGGGTAAAAAGCTACAAACGGCCGTAGGCTATCATCAGCGTCACACCCTGTGTACAGTGTTAAAGGCTGACTGGGTCCCATATTAATGAAAAACATTGATAAGAGTAAATTCTCAAACTGTTCTCACCCCACCTCATGTTGTCTTCTCATTCTTCGAGCGATAGGCGAACAGAAAGATTTCAGACCTAAAATAACGCTTTTCTTGTCGTCTACCCACGTCCACTTACTGCTATAAGTAGTATTACTTTAACAGACGTGATTCGTTCTTATATCCTTTATCACGAATCAAATATGTATAATACGGTGGTTGAACGGTGTTTGTAATCCCTGGCTTTGCGTTTCGTTGACTGAGCACTGCCAAGTACTTGAAGACCTACAAGACGAGGAACAAACTAGTTCAGAATAAAAAAAAAACTCTTGTTCAGTATGAAACGCATTTTTTCTTATTCTACTTTCAGTATACTTGATTCCTTCATATAGCGTGTTCGATTACTCGCCCGAGTTAACTCGAGTCTGGCGCGACAACGTTCGATTAGCCTGTAACGTCAGCATTCGCGCTTGCTCGCGCCAGGCCCAAGTGAGCGACCTCCTCGAGTCGGTTACTTGGGGAAGTATCCCATCGAGCTTTAGGAAAACATGGCAGCTAAACAAACAACACGCAATCGTGAACAATTTCTGAGCATGTAAATACAGTTGAGCAAACATGAAACTTCTGACTTGTGAAAAGTGGTTGATGTAGGAATGAGTAAAGTCGCTCAAGTGTTATTTCTCTAGAATTTTCCAAAGGAGCATTGTTTCGACGCAATGAACGTTCATCGCACAAGTGGACGTTTGTAGTACATAGGTACCGGAGTTCGCTCTGCTACGCAGCTGTACAGGCTCTCTCATTGGCTATTGTGAACCAACTTCTCCGATACTTAGGGTAAAACGTTCGTTTATTTCACCCAACTGCGCATGACCATCGTGACCCGAGCCGGAAGCTCGAGTAAGCCAGGGGAAGCAAATCGAACACGCTAATAGATTGTCAATCTGAAGTAAAAACTGAAAAGGAAAATAATGAAAATGAGAAGAAAGCTAACGATGTGATTTAATATGCGACTTTGTATTTTGTGTATGTGTTTCTGTGTGTGGGTGTGTACATGTTTGTTTGCGTGTGTGTTTATGTGTGCGCTTGCTCTCGTGTGTATGAATTGCTTAAACAGGAGTCCGGTCCGGGACACGATCCAGGGTTCCAGCTGTCCGAAAGTTTTTGCCCCCCCCCCCCCGCAATCGCCAAACCAGATCTACGCCCCTGCTTTACATGACCTGTTTACTCTGCCTACATGTTACTTGGTAACACAGGCGTAGAAGGCTGTTCAAGACTGGGGGGCTGAACCTTGTTTGGGATCGCCGTCCTGGGGGAAGGGTCTGAGGGGAGGGGTCCCCCTCCCCTTTTGAAATTTTTTTAATTTCTAGGGTCCTTAGATGCAATTTGGTGCATCATTTTGGAAAAATTTGAAAGTAAATTAATACAATTTTTTTAGTTTTCTTACTCCTTCGGAAAATTTTAGTATTTAAGGGTCCCAAGTTGCAATTTGGTGCATCATTTTTGAAAAATTTTAAGGTAAATTACTGCAAAATTTCGACTTTTTTAGTCCTTTGAAAAATTTTGTGATATTTGTGGGTCCCAAGATGGAATTTGGTGCATTATTTTTGGACAAATGTAAAGGTAAATTACTTCCTTTTTTTTGATATTCTTTAGCACTTCAGAAAATTTTTTGATAATTGTGGGCCCTGAGATGAAATTTGGTGCATTATTTTGGACAAATTTTAAGGTATATTACTGCAAATTTTTGACATTTCTTACAGAAGAAACGAATAACGGGTTTTCGTGCTTGGAATGTGGGGGGGGGGCTAAAACATACTTCAGTCCCCCACAAATTTCGCTAGGGGGAGCTGTCGCCCCACGCTTCCTACGCCCTTGCTTGGCAAGGTTGACAGGACTTCATGCTGTCAAACTATGTGGAATAGAAATATTGAAGAAACTAGAGTGACTCTACAGCGCGCGTAACGCGCCGAAAATTTTGAGTTCTTATTAGAGAAACTGCCCTCTTGGGAGAAAAACCGGGGAAACTAGTCGTCGGAGACTGCATGCTTTATCTTATTGACTAATACTCCCAGACAAAACTTAATTTTTTTTGTGGGGGGCAAATGACGGTTTGCCCCTCACTTTTTCACTTGGGGGCAATGCCCCCTTGCCCCCCCGGATTTGCGCCACTGCTACAGGGAATTTTATTCCATTCTGCTCCTGTTGAAGTACACCCCCAATAAGCCAGTTCGGAGTAGCCTAGTTACGGCGGATGTGCAGTCGCTTCATGTAATGGGGCATGAGGGTATAGAACGCATTCGTAAGTCACTCGTTGTGCATAGTGCGCTATGCGTTGCTATAGTAGTGTTCCCGCCATGAAAGACCGGATACCCTTACAACATCCTGACCCTTGACCTTTAGAACTCAACGGTAACTCTGAACTCGAGCATCTGTAGGTAAGGTAAATTAAGGTGTAAGATCTGGTAAGTGGTTTACAGGAGTATTTGATATTTTCGCTTTTAGTGTGCGAAAGGTCAGCTACTGGCTATCAACCCAATTGATGCGATTCGACTCTCTCTTTTTTGTATAGATGTTTGTGAAGTATGTCAATGAATATGCAGTCATTGCAATTTTTAGTATACAAATTGGAAATAAAGTTTCCACCAAAATGTAATTAACCCATGTAAATAGTTTGTAAATAAACTTTAAAAACTGCAATTTTTAGTATACAGCGCCGATAAAAACCAACGAGACCTAAAAAAACCTCAACTGATGTTAGTTTTTGGTCTTTACGCCTTCCTAAATAGCCTCAGTCTTGTCATGTTTTGATCAACTGCCATGTCCCACAATATGACGAAAGAATTCTATCTTTCCATAACCAACAAAGCACTTTTTGGTCCCGTGCTAGGCTGAGGATGGCTTTCTTTAATCATTTGAGAACCCCTTAAGTTTGGTTATGTTCCTCCCATGTATAGTAGCCCTATCACGTCAATATATCTCAGAGGTGCACGCCACTTCCACGACCTCTGTACGTGCCTCTGCGATTTCATCATTGTTGTTCCTACATGGTAACGTTTCAAAAGATTTGCATGAAAAGGCTTTTCACCACTACCTAGAACGAGTATGTACTCTAATGGCCGTTCCGTAACAAAAGTTTGCTTTTTTCGGTTGGTAGCAAAGCAAACAGCCCCTCGAGACTGAAATGATTTCGGTCTCATGACAGGTCAGAACACCCAATCGTCGGTCCGCAAGGGCGGATCTCACCACTGATGGGGGCAGTCAATCAGGTGCACGGGCGCCAGATTCTAAAGGAGCAGGATGGAGTTAAAAATGCAACAAAGTAGGCCCATGCAGGTGCGG
Organism: Holothuria glaberrima; assembly: GCA_009936505.3. Classification (NCBI taxonomy): domain Eukaryota; kingdom Metazoa; phylum Echinodermata; class Holothuroidea; order Aspidochirotida; family Holothuriidae; genus Holothuria; species Holothuria glaberrima. The sequence goes on from WURT03047062.1 coordinate 8,703, forward strand.
CGCCAGAGTATGTTAATAGGGAGAAAGTATGGGGAAAGTGATCGCTATCCCAGGGTAGGGGTCAAAGGGTAAGGGGTCCCCTCCCCTTTAAGAAATTTTTGATAATTTAAGGTTGCTTAGATGCAAAATGGTGCTGTCTTTGAGATATTTTTGGAACTGAATATATACGGCTGGAAAATGTTTTTAATTTAGTGAATTCTAAATTTTGGTTGGGTGAAAGAGGAGGAAACCTTTTGTTGTTTAATAGAAGGGCATGTTGTCAACAAACCTCCTGGAGCCTTCCTTTTGAATACTTTATGCCTTCTATTCGGGGAAATATTTTACGCAAAAATACGTGCGTTGAGTCCACAGAAACATTCTTGTTCTATTACGAAAATTTTCCTCTGCTTCATTGTGCATTACAAAAAGGTATCTAAGGCTAGTAGACACCGGTATAGGGCCTCCTGGAAGTTCTGGATTAATTATATGGATCAGATATAGGCCCAGCCCACCCCTCCTCTTCTCTTCTTTTTCCTTCTCTTTCGCTTCCTCCTTCCTCCTTTTCTTTTCTTCCTTTTCTTTTCTTTCATTTTCTCCTTTTCTTCTTTTCCCCTTCTTTTCCTTCTCTTTTCCCTTTTCCTTGCAAATCAAAAGGGTGCGGTTGCCCTTCCTGCCCCCCGTGTGGCGCGCCGCCCCTGAATGTATGTAATCCTAATTGTAAAAGTAGGACCACCCTTTATGTCATTTTATGTATTTATCATTTATTCAACTCTACTTAAAGAGGGTGACTCATTAGCTTGATCTAATCTTACATGAGGCCCTCATAAAACAATAAAAAGGCATAAATATAAAACTACAATGAAGAAAAAGCAAAGATAACTAGTCAAAACAACTTGGAACTTAAAAATACGCAAATGGTTTCAAAAATGTATATAACATAGAAAAAGATTACTTAAGAAGCCTAAAAAGAAGGAAAAAATTAGAAAAAAAGAAGCCTGAAAAAATGAGAATCCAGCAGGTGATTTTTCCCGCAGTATGGCACTGCCTTACTAGAATGTCAATCTAGGTTAGGCTGGTCTAGCTTTTCGATCTCGATCGGCAGTCCCCCAGCGAAATTTGTGGGGGTGAAATATGCTTTAGCCTCCCCACTTTCCAAGTACGAAAACCCGTTATTTGTCTCTTCTGTAAGAAATGTCAAAAAATTTGCAGTAATTTACCTTAGAAATTGTCCAAAATAATGCAGCAGATTGCATCTAAGGACTCTCAAATATCAACAAATTTTCCAAAGGACTAAGAAATTTCAAAAATGTGCAGTAATATACCTTAAAATTTGTCCAAAATAACGCACCAAATTTCATCTAAGGGTCCACAAATATCAAAAAAATTTCAATTGGCTAAGAAAAATGAAACAATTTTAGTAAGTTACCTTATAATTTGTCCAAAATGATGCACCAGATTGCATCTAAGGACCCTCCAATATCAAAAAATTTTCCAAAGGGGTTAAGAATGTAAAAAATGTGCAGTAACTTACCTTTAAATTTGTCCAAAATAATGCATCAAATTGCATCTTGGGACCCACAAATATCACAAAATTTTCTAAAGGACTAAAAAAAGTCGAAATTTTGCAGTAATTTACCTAAAATTTCATTCCAAAATGATGCACCAAATTGCATCTAAGGACCCTCAAATATCAAAATTTTCCAAATGAGTAAGAAAAGTAAAAAATTGCTTTGATTTACCTTAAAGATTTTCCAAAATGATGCACCAAATTGCAACGTAGACCCCTAAAATAGGCTATCAAAAACAATTTCCAAAGGACTAAAATAAGTAAAAACTGTGCATTAATATACCTTAACATTTTTCCAAAATGATGCACCAAATTGCATCTAAGGACCCTAAAATATCAAAAAAATTTCCAAAGGGGAGGGGGACACCCTCTCCCCTCAGACTCCTCCCCCAGGACGGCGATCCGAAACATGGTTCAGCCCCCCAGTCTTGAACAGCTTCCTACGCCTATGACGTTACGGAAGCTAGCTGAACATTCGAATTCGTGACAGACAGTGTTGTGTTAGTGTAGTGACATTAGTTACAGGTCGTACACATACGCCTACGATGGGCGTGGGTTCATGTAATAAACAGCTCTAGTCTATAGGGCCAGGCATTCAGGTAGTGTGTGCACAGAAGTTTGTCATGACATATACCGCTGGTAACTAAGATCATTCGGCCACGCTAAAAAATGTGTATGCTGTGGTTTTCAGCACGAAATTTCATGGGGCGCTGTAAATACATCTGGGCGCACGTACTTGCAAACAAAGTAACTCAAATGACATTGTTGCTTGACGTAAATCTTACAAGGAAATGTGAGATTAATATAACAATATTGGAAATAAGCAAGTGGTATTTTTACTTAATTTCTTAGGACGCAGGAGGGCGCATTTTTCTTGTATCGGGGCGCCAGATTGGTCATGGGGGAAACTGCCCCCAGTTTTCCCCCGCCCTCCTGGATCGGCGCTTGAACCACCCAAAACTGACTTTCGTTTCTAGTGGTTTCTGTTTGGTCCCGGTTTTAAGTGGTGTATGTACAACTTGAATGTAACTGTAATAGAATGTAACACGCGAGCTGGCGATGATATGCAATTCCCTGGATTACCCTCTTTTTCTTTTTTGCCTGTACATGACGCCCGAGACGTATTCAAAAGCCTGTTGTAAATATGCTTTTAACTTAAGTTGACTTTTCTTTTCAAGAAGGGTTTAAGCAAAACTTAACTTTTCATATGTGAAAGAGGAACTAAATCTATGCATTTTGGTGAAACTTTCATTCAAATCGGACATGTATTACTCGAGATATCAGCAAAACTAGTTCCTCATACTGTAAACTAATCAACCGACACACAAAAAAATATCAGCTTGAAGCTTTATGTGTTGAAACTTTGACTATCTGCATATTCTATGCACTTGTGTTAAGGTAACATTCGACAGGTAAAGAAGAGATAGTTCGGCTGCGTTACATCAACTTTGTGTTACAGGCCTTTGTCTCCAATATCTTAGACACAATTAATACACTTCATTTCAGCATGAGTGACTGTCCATCATTATTTCAATAGAATCTATCTATAGTTGTTTAAGTGTTAGATCTAGTTGTGTGCTTTTGGACAGGAGCTTGTTTTGACACATTCCAAATTCAACTAATTGCATGATTCGTCTTTCGTTTCCCTTGCGGAAGAATTTCCCTTTCATCAAATTTCGCTTCTTCTAGCCAGAATTACTTTAGTCAATACACTTTCATTTTACAGTTTACGTAGTCTTACGCAGTAGCAGTTCCTGTTCTGATAACACATAATACGTGGAATGCGATGCGCACTGTTGTTAACTATCCATTAATTGTGACTTACTGAATTAGGTACCCACGAACATGCTGTTTACACCAATAATTGTGCGATATAGTAATGGATTTCAAATACTTGCCATTATGGTTGGTGGTTTTATTTTTGGCTACACGAACTTCTGGTAAGCATAAAATTATATGTATATATTTCCTATACCCAATCTATTTTATGTATATATTTCCCCAACTCCACTAGTACTTAAGTATGAAATGATTTGTTCTACTGTAGCTGATTTTCAAAACAACTATACAACCAAGGTTGTAACTTAAAGGGTAAATCTCCTCATCCCAGACAGTTCCAATTCTCCCAACTAAGTTACTTCTGACCCTTTCAAAACTGTTTTAAGCTACTCATTGTGCAGACCAAACATATATAATTTATTGATCAAGACCATATCCTGATGAGAGTGCAAGGCCGGCCTGATGTGTAATCAGAAGACTCTCTGTGCATGCTGTGTAATGTGAGCTATTTTGCATCTTTTGAATGGCAAATGAAAAGTCCTGGTTTTACTTGGCAGTTAAGGAGTAAGATTTTCTCAAAGAAAGACCCGTTGAAATTATTTCAATATCTTTTATGGTTCTCAAGATATAACTGTTCAAAGGGTGAACGTGTCTGAAGTAACTCATTGCCTAGGCAAAAATAATGAAGTACACGTAAAGTGTTGCAGAGAGTTGGAATTTCTTTTGTTAACCCTACATTAGTTATTTCTTAATTACTCATCACATATTATAGTTTACAGTTTGGACCACTCGAGTGGTACTGATATTTTTCAAGGACACAATTTTAACTTTTAAAATAAATCCCTCACATAGGCGTAGGAAGCGTGAGCTGGGGCTAAAGTCTCACCCAGTCAAAATGTGGGGGCGGAACTATTCTTCCGCCTTCCAGATCCAAGGACAAAAACCCCTTATTTGTCTCCTCTGTAAGAAATGTCAAAAGTTTGCAATTAATCACCTCAAAATTTGTCCAAAAATTATGTACCAAATTGCATTTAAAGACCCTCAAATATCCAAAATTTTCCAAAGGGGGAGGGCGTCCCCCTCCTCTTATAACCCCCCCCCCCGGACGACGATCCGAAACAAGGTTCAGCCTCCAGTCTCGAACAGCTTCCTACGTTTATGATCCCTCAGGACATACTAATGTGACAACTGTGCTTGAAATGAAGGTTGATAAAACAAAGAATAACAGTTGGCCAGTCCCTCTCCCGACATCAAAGATTTGCTTATTGAGTTCATGTTTATTCATGATAAAAGTGAGAAATAGAAATTACCCTGTAAAATGGTTAATTTTTCATAGATTTTGACGGAAATTGTGGCTGTTTTCTAGGGGTTTTTTTTATAATTTTTACTCTAAATATGCAACTAAGTGTTTTCATTTCACCGGACCTTCAAGTGTTACTATACCAACTGTTTTAGATCTCCTTCAAAAGAAAATAAGCCGAAACATTAAGACAATGTTTTTCTTACTTTACTTGAAACTAATTACAGGTAGCATTACAGGGCACAATATTTCCCTGGAATGGGAGGAAGGTAAAGATGCACGTTTAAGCTTTATTGTAACGTATACAGACTTTAGCATACTACAACTGAAAAGAAATAATTCTGAGATTTACCGAAATAACCGAGGGCAAGAAACTATTACTAGGAGAAAACCTATTTCCTTGGAATTTTCTTCTGATTCTGTAACGTTTATCTTGAGAGATGTTGACAGCAGTGACTCTGGGATCTATCAATGTGTTTTGACCGGTCTTGTGAAAACTCCAGTGTACAACGTGAAAATCTTCTGTAAGTTATAATATCAAATTCTGAAAAGTTTATAACATTTTCTATTATACTTTCGAACATAGTTTAATATTACCTTGATGCGTAAAAGTACACAAAATATCGAAAGAAGAAAAATTGTTCAAGAAGGTTACTTAAAGGCCGTTAGGTTATCGTTATGCATTAACGATTAAAAAGGTGAAGATAATAAACGGATAAAGTAATGGTTTTTGAACACACATGTTGTGAAAACGCAGAATAGCGAAAATAATATGATTTGTATTTTTTGTGTATTGAGAAGATTTCCACTATAATATATACATACTTATGTTACCATATTTACATAAACACTTTATTGTGGGGGAGGTTTGAAAAAAGCTTACAAGCTTGAACAGGCAGACCCCCATATACATAGGGGTACAAAAGAAAAATGCGTTGGGAAATTAGGATTACTTAAAAAGAAAGAAGAGAATAAGAAGAAGAAAATCATCAAATAATTCATACAACACAACAGAGCATGTAACACCATCTTATCAGGTTAATCGTTAATCCTTGGCTGCGTTTAGCAGATAATCCTTAAAGCACTTAGAAAATCTACTAGTTGATAAACAGACTTTTAATGTATTTGGGAGACCGTTCCA
>WURT03047073.1:1467-14467 GCA_009936505.3 Holothuria glaberrima
GAAAACAAAGCCCAAGTACATGTGCATGAGTGCTGTTGCTTTTGAGTGGATTATGAAATTAAAAAAAAAATGTGGTGAAGAAAAAGGCTGGACTTGATGGACTCGACTTCAAGTCCAAGCCAAAGTCCGAGTCCAGAGACCCTGAGTCCAAGTCCAAATCCAAACCCAAGTCCAAAAAATGTGGACTTAAGTCCAGCCCTGCTACTTGCAGGGAAAATGAACGATTGGGTAACATTTTGATGATTGTTAAAAATAAAGGTTAGGGAAGCCGCTTATTCACTTTAAACTGCAAACGCTGAGAGTCTTTGGCATGATGTACGGCCTTGGCTGTACAACCATTTCCGAACTAGCATCGGCTGATGTACGTTATATAAGTTTCTTTCACACGGTACACTACCAAATTACCAGTAGGCCTATACCAGTAGTTCTACGACATTCATCCACCTACTCTGAGAGTCTTATGTGCTTATATCTAGTGTCTGCTCGGTTGAAGAAGGCATATTCTAACCAACAGTTGTTCTCTGCTTTCGTTGCACGTACCACTTAGGTTATAATAAGGTATTTACTCCAGGACATCAAGAGAAATGGTCAAGTTGGTATGGAAGCTATTTTCTACGTTTCACGTCTTTCTCGGGATTGTTTTGGTCACTCATGGCTGCGACCGTCGGTCTATTGAAAGCGTCTACTTAGATGTTGATACAGGTACGAAGATTTCTTTTTTTAAATTGGCTTGAAGAAATTTTACAAGCAAGTTTAAAAAAGGTCTACAAAACAAAATGATTAACACAGTAATTGCAAAGATTTCGTTGCATAGTTTAGGCAGGTTTTTGCATTTACTTGACTATTTTCTTTACTATGAAAAAGAGGTGGAGAGAGAAATAAAAACCACCAAAATTGAAAATTGTTGCCGTAGTTTGATGTATTAAGGTGTCTTGTTGAAGTCACAGCCCACCCCCTCACGCGTGTCTATGATCAGCAATTTAATTGTAACCCCTTGCTCTGATCTTGGACACTTAAATCTCAAGTTTTGGATTTCTCCATGTCAACAGATCAAATAATATTACAGTGTCGCAACCGTATTTAAGGTAGAACTATGCGCACTTAGTAAACAATTATGCGCATGTGAGTCTGCCCGGAGTAACATTGGCACGATACTAATAACTTGGCCAGTGGTTCCCGACGGGCCGGGGCGTTATCGCCCGGGTGGTTTCTCAATTCGGGGGGGGGGCTAAGGGCAACAGGGGGCGTTTTGAAAAAATGAGGTTCTAAGTTTAGAGGCAATAGGCAGTCGTCCCCAAATTTGCTTTGAAAAATCAGCAAACTCTTGCAAATCTCCTCTTATTGCATTACAGGCAACCGTGAAGACGTTTTGAACATATCTATTACAAACAATAGGTAAAGCTAGGAGAAATTCTCCTTGAATTTCACAATTCACTAACAAAAATATTGTCACATGACCAAAATAGGCCATTCATGAAATAGAGTGACGGGGCATACTAACTTTGATTGGGGTGACTGCCTTTTTCCTTTAAACCGGGCCTTACGAATTACAAGATTCTAATGGGTTCCTTTAGCTGAGCTCTCAAATTTGTTCGCTTAAAAAAACCAATAGTTAGCTTTCTTTAATTACAGGCCTATGCTTAACTAAGGGAGCTGTTACGGACAGCTTCCTGCTTAACTCAAAGGGTTTGTAAAGTGAGTAACATTTAATTTTAATCAAATCTACCCTTCCTTCTTGAAATTTTAATTTGTTTGTAATGCATAGAATCCAAAAGTAGGGAATGTTTAGATGCAATTTACGAGGTCTAATATGTGCCATTTCCCCCAGTCTGAGAGGCATTTCGACACAGGGCTTACGTTTTACCACCGCAACGCGCCAACTGATGGTGGCTCATCCTATAGTGGCAACAGCCCGCACCGGGTATACAAGCCTTGCAGAGGTGCCATTCCACACCCGAAAAATTCATTAAATAAGTAGAGTTGATAACCATACAAGTCAAAGATAAAACCATTTTGGATCTACTAAACCTAAGGGACGGAAAAATATGCCAACAGGAGGGACGATCCCCTCCTCTTAGGCAATATTTTGGTCAATTATACCCGTCCAAAAAGTTAAGAAACTAGAATGTACTATAAATATAGTGTTTCACTACTCTCTTCAACTGATGGGATTTTATAATCTTTTCTTATATACTGATGTACAAATAATGACTATAAAGCAATTGTAGTTCATTTGAACTTTGACCTATGACACTAACGATTATGCATACAAACGTTTCATGATCAGGTACCAATCAACAACTTTAAAAGGAATCGGTTGTTGTATAGGAATTAAAGATAGGCTGTTTCGTAAAATTGTTGGCAGTGTATTGACCTTTCCCCAACATTTTGACAATTGATCTTGCACCTTAGAAAACAAAAAAACACCGTTAAAATTTTATTTTATCGGTCTCAACATATCATAGGAGTACAGAAAGGCAAATAAAGGCGAAAACCAAGTTTAAGCTAATTTGACTTTTGATTTATGGCGTTATCTGTACGCAGGCGCAAGTTTACATTGGCAGGTACCTACCTCAGTTTTTGGAGGAGTTCCCAACATACTTTTATTCGCAAATTGCGCAAGTTTGACCTTTGACCTAAATTTTGACCTTTGACCCACCCCTTAGCAGCCAAACAGCAATATTTGAAGAACTGTGTAACCAGTCCTAACATATCGTGTGGTTTTATTCCCTTTTTCTAACGTACTGATAAGCAAATAATGGAAAAGCCAATATTTAGCAAATTTTACCTTTGACAAGCTTCCCAACTTTGTTTGACCTATGGTTTTATCAACGCACATGCATAAGTTCTCGTCGTCAGTGACTATACCACCAAGTTTGAACTTGATGCTACTGACCGTTTAAGAGGAGTTCGCGACACATTTTTTGTTCCGGTTGTTTTCACATGCAAAACGAGGACCTCATTGTTATCTCCCTTGTGTTTTCTTCCTTAACCCTAACCTTAAAAATAGTCTGTCTATTGTTGAAACTTCTGAGGACTTGAGAAATCTATTGAATTTCCTCAGAGGACCTGGAATCCATTGTTTATGTCCTCAGTCTGAATGCCAAACAAACTCACACACACACAGCTTCACATTTCTGATGTTAGGTGAAGTATATCTCACCTCCTTACCAGTGTGTTTAAGCTAGGGCTCAGAAACTGAGGGGAATTTTCCCCTCCCAATTTCTGGGGGATTTCCAGAAATTATACATCAGAGAAATGAGCGAATCAGTCATTTTTTTCTCCATCCAGGCCAGCGAGCTGAGCGAGGAGTCGAGTCCCCGCAATTAAATGGGTCGTGGTATTGTATGACTCGTTGATTTTCGATTGCTCTTCTGCCAGAAGAGTGTGTCACATCTCATAGACAAGTTCAAGAGTTCCAAATTAACATAGTGTAGGAAAATAAAAAAAGTGTGGGCCGCGGGGTTTGCGTGGGAATTTCCCGCAGACAATTATTTTTGTTTTTGGAAAGTCAGTACGGGAATCGCGCACCGTAGCGTGAAAAGTGTTCCCTATACATTGCATGCCAGGGAGATGAGATCAAAAACACTACATACTGAGGATCCTCAAATATATACCGTAATCAATTCAACGTTTTGCCATGCTTTACCAAAGATAGCACCATTTTGAATCCAAGCCACCTCACATGGACAACAATTTCTTAAAGAGTAGGGGTGTTATCCCCTCTCCTTTGACAGAACCCCTATCCTTACACCCAGGAAAAATATAGGAAGATAACCACCAATTTCTAGAGATATAATCATTTCAAAGCTTTGACAATGATAGCATCATTTTGCACATAGTTCAGGCCTAACTTGCACCCCTCCTCTAAGCACCCTCCCTCCGGATGGTAGTCATAAATTGGTGAAAATAGGACGGGTCCGCCCGGATGTCAATAGGCACGCCCACTTGGTACCCCGTTTACATAGTGTCATGAACTGCCCCCTAGAGATTTCGTCCAGGCTACTACCGTGGTCTGACTTTTTTGTCAATCCTTTATAAATTAACAATTAATTACTTACCAGCTAGTTCCTAGTTTGGTGTTTAATGTGTACATTTTCAAAGTAGTCAATAGCTACTTCCAAAATAAATCACTCAGGGCATGACAGCATTTCAACATTTCAAAGTTGGGCAGGGTTACATTTTACAGGGTGAGATTAACAGTGAAAACTATATTCTGAACTATTGCATTTGAATCGAGGTTACAGGGTAAAGGCAGTGTTGTAACGAGTCATGACTCGAGTCACTAATTTTCAAAAGGGAAATGACTCAAGCAATGATATCATAATTTTCCTCATAGAAATAATACAATGTCTCGAGTCACTGACTCGACTCAAGTCACATTTAAAGTAGTAAATGACTCAACTCGACTGCAAAATTTAGTGAGTTGTTACAACTCTGGGTAAGGGGCTTCTGGTAGGGGGATATGCCTCTTATCCTTTGGCTTCTTCCCGAGCTGAGTGTTCAATTCACATGCAGAAAAATCAGGACAATATATAAAACGATAAAAATGGAGGGAATGTGAAGAAGAAAGTCGAATCCATCCCAAGAGAATAAAGCAAACAGACAGGGAAACCTTTCTTTCCCAATAATTTCTTATCCATACATACCCTCACTCTTATCTGTCTTCACAATTACACGAAAGCAAAACAATTTAGGAGACCAGACTAAATGGTCCTAAGAGGTCAACTCAAACCATACAAATTTGCTGTCATCCCATAAACATGAAAATCATTTATCAAATTAACAGGTTTTCTTTTATATATAATATATATATATATATATATATATATAAACAACCGCAAAAAATGCAAAACAAACGTTAAAAAATATGACCGACGCAACATTGCAACATTGTTGCTAAGCCGGGATAAAATGACCTGTGTGATACTTCCCAGTATGCATGTATTATTTGACAGTTCTGTCAGTTTTTGGTCTATTATTTTAGTGTATGTCGCGTCTTTTTCCGACAAATAAGTGATAACTTTAAGCTTTTAAGCTAGCAAAGTTCCCTGCTAAATTCGCTCATGAATTTAAGTCTTGAATTCCACACACTGTGTTCATGGCGTTCATGCGTGGCTGTAACAGTCTTTATTTACTTCTAGAAAAAGAAAATAAAGTTGGTATGGATTTTCTGATAACAATGTATTCTACCGTATAATAAAACATTATTGAACCTGGTTGTTCATGAGCGTGCTAAATAAAACCTCATTAAAAGGTTATTATTTAAGTGTTCATCCTTTTCAAAGTAAAATCCTACACGTCAGATTTCCCAAGAATACTCTAAAATTTGGAAACGATTATTTTTGGCAAACAATCATTTCAGTTTACTATGGGGTCGGTCGGTCATCCGGGTCTTTCCGTTACCCTTGCAACTTTGGAGTGAAAACAACGACAGACTACAGTATGACGATATGGGAATACTTTACGCGCTACACTGCTAGAGTGTAAACAATCCCTTGACTGCACTACGTGCTGAAATACGCGCAATACATTGGTTTTCACTCCAACTCATTGTTGTCATGGGGAAGTGACGTGCCACCGGCCGGCCCCTACATGTCTATTTGAAAATTTTGTATGCATTTTATATAAATGATGGGAAAATAGATGATCCCGAAAAGACTCGTTCATTTCGCAGAGAAGTTATTTTGCATGCCTTTTCAATCAGCCTGCTTTACATTTTCTAAAATTTTAGTGGAAATGCAGGAGGTATGTTTCGACGGAATGGGATGCTTTAATAACAGTTTATATTGTCATCGCTTTGGATTTCCGCCAAACCACCCTGACGTTATAGACACCAAATTCTACCTCTACACGCAGTGGAACCGCCTGGAACCAGATTTGCTGAATACTGACGACGTTAACACATTCCTTCAATTCAGTCCTCGAAAGGAGACAAAAATAATCATCCACGGTTTTATGGAAAGTCACGACATGGACCACATCGCAAATTTGAAAAATGCAATTTTAGAAGAGGTAGGAAGGATGAATATTAATGTATGATTATCCCACTTAAAAATAATGCACAACAATAACAATGTAACCACATTTTCCTGCTTTATAACTAAATGAGTCATCTTACATCAGGGCTAAAAAAATTTTTCAGTCGTTGGTGGGCTCTTTCCATAGTCTAAAATAACACGGCCCGGAAATACGTTTGAGGTTACTTTGAACTTAGAAGTAGTTTTATTGTTTCTGGAATGTCCAATCATACTCGGCTTTAAAAAAAATTAGTTACAAGCGACTACCTCCAGGACCGCTTGGTTTAGGTCCGCTTTGTGCCTATTTAGATAGCGTCACGGATCCATAAATCCCCTGTCGGGAACCTATCACCACACATTTGTCGCGGTCCGCATATTGAGAAGTTTTGTCTCATTTCGAGAGCGCCCTCAACTTTTGTGAGGTACCTGTCACAGTGTAGTTATAGGGCTCTCACAGGAATCGCAATTACTGCATGTCAATCCTATTGAACTAGTTTGTTGAGCCTTTAAATAATTCTTAATTTTGTTTTAACTCATTAAAAGTTAAGTTGTGTATACAAAAGCCCCTGAAGTGCCACCGTACAGGGCCTGGAAAACAACAACAATGAAGGACAACGAACTTTTTAGGTGTCCATAGCAATGACGTCACAGTGTAGCCATTTTTTCAGGAATGTTGTTATCATTTGATGTTATTCGCAGACCACTTTTCTCCAAAGTAACTCCTTGGGTAAAAATCCAACAAAAATTGGCTTCTTCGAAAGAGTACTATGTTTATTCATATTATTTGACTCTTCCATTATTACAGAAGGGGAATAAGCGGCTTTTGATGCATAAATACTCCAAAATCCCTTTTTTATTACAAATGATTTTAACTTTATTTTTCAGTAAACTAATTTAAAAACATTTTTAAAACTAGCCTACTTGATTTAATTTAGAATAATGTCAGAAATGCTTCATATTGAGCTTTTCCATCCCCTAAAAATGTTTCCTCCCAAAGACTTTAGTCTGCATATTGAAAATAATCAGTTTAAAATTCTATCGTTGCAAGTATTTGGGATTTTTCTTTTAATAATTCTTATGTTATGTACTTCAAAAATAAATTAGAAGTTGATTGTTTTCATATTAGAGGCAAATTTTACGTGAAACGTAGATTTTTAAGCAAATTCTAATAAACAGTGGGCGGTACCAAACACTTGTTCGCTACGGATCCTATGCTAACTCTGGGCAAGGTTTTCGCATATGCGCCGCAAATGAGACAACTGTTCAATATGTTCGCGTGCCCGCTTCGAGAGCCCTACTATGATCAAAGGTATTTAAGTGCCAATTCTCCACATGGGGTTGTAACAGCTTAGGTGGTCTTGATCAAGACGTTATTACACTTTTCCCCTAGTAGGAAACAAAATCGAGGGCTCTCTCTAACCTTGTCATTTGCGTGGAGATTTTGCTTCAGAAATAACCGTGACGGTCATGAACGTATAAACTAGCTAGTGCTGGGAGGGTGACGGTGTCACAGAGAGTTGGGAACATTTACATTATAGGGTTCAGTGAGGTGTGACGGTGTTAAGGTCCTCTGAACCCTGTACCTATAGTGTTTCCACTCTATGTGACACCGTCGTAGTGCTAGGGTCTTGACCAAGACTACAGGCCAAAATTCTTTTCCCACTTTGATTTGTCCATTTCGAAGAAATCTGGAAAATTGTTTCAAAATAATGGTAAGGGTCAGATTATAGGTAAGGGTTACGTTTCCTAGGGATATTAAGCATGTTCTTTCATAATCCGGCATCAGAATAACCAAAAAAGTATAGAAACTGTCATTTCGAGAGTAAGGGGCGCGGCCAGTTTCCAAGAAGTTGATTGGTCCACTGCCGTGATTTGTCCATATCGAAGTGGGAAAAAATTTTCGCAGACTACAGACTAGGTTGGAGCATTGTAGTCAAAAGGCGTATTCACACAATCGAATTCGAATTTCAGCGTTCTCCTTTCTTTCAAAAGCCCCTTTTTTGGAATGATGCTGCAGTGTGACAGCAAAATACAAGACAATATAAAGCATTATCAACAGAAGTAACTAAGTCACGCTTTGTCTTCTTTTTGACCAAAATCATTTTTAGGGAGATTACAACGTCATAATGGTGAACTGGAGTGGTGGCGCTACCGGGCACTATCACACTGCCCGACTGAATATACGGGTTGTTGGCAGACAGACGGCTAATATGATGCGATTTCTTGTCGATACATACAGCTATTCGATGGCTATTCATGTAATAGGTCATAGCCTTGGGGCACATGCTGCCGGGTACGCAGGTGAAGATTTTGCGTACTCCCTTGACAGAATAACTGGTAAGTCTGGTGCAGAGTGCATTTTTGAGAAATCACGCCATGAAAATGAAAAAAAAAATCTCTTACAGCTATCAGGAGTAAGAAGTGGGTTCGAAAGTTGCCTACGTAGCAGACTGTAAGGTAGAATTCTTTGTTCAGTCATATCCCTGTTTGGGAAGCCTTAAAATAAAGAAGGGCTGAGCAGAGAGAGAGTCCCCTCCGCGAGGTAGAACGGAAGAGACTCCAATGAAAAAAACCCTGACAGGGTACCGGGAACGAAGTCCGAAGCTGTAGCCTTTTGTGCAGGCCTATCTCAAAGCAACAAAATAACCGAAGCTTTGAAGACCAGAAAAAGTATCACGCTAAGGTAACCACGAACGTGAGAGAGGATTGGGATTGGGATTAGGACACATCGAGGGAGCTCCAGTTCATCAGTATCTTATCATTTTGACTTATCTTTGAAACAAAACAATGAATTAAAAAATAATTAAATTAATAAAAATATAGATAAATAATATAATTTTATGAGGTGAATATTTACAAGGGTAAAATCAATGACTTACAAAAATTTTACAATAATTTAAAAAAGTTAATTTAGTGGATTTTAAAGTTCTAAATAAAGAATACAGCTGGATTTGGCTAGAAGGCGTTAGGGTTTGGTTCAAATCAGAAACGCCACAATTAGTACCACCCTGCCGTGCTTCAAATATTGGTGGGCGGCAAGGTAGTTTTAGCTTCCCCTCTTCATACTAGAAAGCTATATTATGAGAGTCTTAACAGATACAGTGAAATCTGCGTATAACGGTTTGTGAGTGAACGACACTGCCCAGGTGTAGTTTTGAAAGCAAAAAATGGTGTCAAAGTTTACAATCACAGATTACGTATAGTGCCTAAATAGTTCTGTATCAAAACAATCTTGACCGACTTTTCTAAAGGTTAGTGGAGGGAGCTTAATTGAACAGATGGGAAATTATGAAAGCTACGCAATACTGGACTGAAATTACGTCAGTATGAGAAGTCGGCTTTAAATGTTACAGTGACATTTATGAAGGGTATCTTTGGGACAGGTACACTACTCTAGTTGTTACTAGAGGCACTCTAGATCATGCGAAAAAGTACTCTACATATTTCCTGCGCAATTGGTTACTAAGGACGACGGCGCCGGCAGAAGTTCGTGATTGTGGATCATCGGAATATCAGGATGGGGCATCTAAAGCTAGCCGCACACTGCACGACTTTGCACACCGCAACTCAACTCGATTGTCGGGTCTCAACAGTTGCGATTGATAGTTTTAAGTCGAGTCGCCTTCAGTTGGGAAGAACCAACATGTGCCCTGTAGTAACAAGTAGAGTAAGGAACAAAGTCGTGTAGTGTGTGGCTCGTTTAACCTACATGAGATAGCGAAAAATCGCCAAAGTTCTGTACAAGAATGACAAAAGAGCGAGAATAGTAAGGAATGTGTCCTTGATACGTAGGTTCTGCTTCGATACAGATGAGCAGTAGCGAATTCTCCTAAAATGCGGGCGTTCTCATGTCCCAGCGGCAGGCGAGAGCCCTTGAGATAGCAGGCAGTACCCCGGCCCCTTGGGATAAAAGGCCCATTTAAGGGCCCATGGTGGGGTCCAGTCGCCACGTCCCGGTGTTGGGCCATGGGAAACCCTCTAAGCTTTAGGCTATATACAGTACACTACAATGGATTCTCCCTGAGCCAAATTTTAACAGATTAACTTGCATGGAGATTCACATCAATCTCTTCACAAAAATTGCTTGTTTACTATACTTCAAAGAAAATTACGACTCATGAGAGGAATGAGTGAAAGGTAGAGAACATTGCATAAACTGAGGTGAAGAGCACTTCCTCACGATGCCTTTCGTAGAAACGTCTCCACAGAAAAAGATAGATTGGAGCAGGGAGGTGCTAGTGGCATCTCCTGATTGAAGTGAACCTATTCTGTGTAAGGGCAAACTCTCTAAAATACTTCTGTGGCGACGCCTATTTTTTAGTTGACAAATGTTACTATAACTCAGGTAAGGTTTGTCCGCGGCAACTCTTTGTCCACAGTTACCACTGGAACTTAAACACCGATTTTAGTACTAAAAATACAAAATAAAAAATAAAACTCCAAATAGTCCAAGCAGAGAGTAGGAATTCCCTGATCCAATAGTAATAGTTAAAGGGCATAAGCACTCGCCTTAAACAAACATGTTTTGAAACAATAGTTAAATCCCTCAAATTTCCTCTGGTTTCTCTTCCAAGTATCTTTCTTTATTTTCAGGATTTATTAATTCATATTCAAGGTAAAGCAAAGAGTTACCCCTAGTAAATTTCAATTTAGTGAGAGAAGAATTGTCACATGATTCTCAAAAGCCATTAATGAAACAGGGTAGACTACTACTTTAATCCAAATTGGGGTGACTGCAATTTCCCTTTAATAGAAGATTCTTTATCCCAACTAACGAAGTTATATTTTTTTTATTCGGTTTACTCCAAGCTGTTACCATGCTAGAAGATATCATTTTTTGCATTGCCAAAGGCGGTGTGTATTTATTTTGTTATTATAAATAAAGGCTTGCCACAATGTAGCAAACACCAGGGCACCGCCATGCCAGCACGGTCAGCAGGAAATTTAGGATATGTGACCAGGGATCATGGGCGTGGATCATGGGGGCGGGGGACGCGCCCCCTCACTTTTTTGGAAGGGGGGGGCATTGCCAAAAAGTCCCGGCACTTTTTCAAAATTGATGAAAACTAAAACTGTGATTACGAATTGATACTACATATAAAGAGCTAAATTTCGCACAAATATTTCACCATTTGTCATATAGACACCTTCTAATTTCATTTTTCTTCAAAGAAGAGGGATGTCCCCTCCCCTTAGAC
Organism: Holothuria glaberrima; assembly: GCA_009936505.3. Lineage (NCBI taxonomy): Eukaryota > Metazoa > Echinodermata > Holothuroidea > Aspidochirotida > Holothuriidae > Holothuria > Holothuria glaberrima. The sequence goes on from WURT03047073.1 coordinate 12,686, forward strand.
CCCTCTCCACGACAGCGATTCGTAAATGGTAAAAAGTCTAACAATTTACTCTTCACTCACGTCACGAAGTGTAGTTCTGACTTATTGAAAGGGCTGAATAAAAAATTCACTTAAGCAAGCAAAACGAAAAAAAAAAATTCCTAAAAAAGTAGGAATTCTTGGTGATATATTCAAATCAAATTTAGCACCACATGTAGCACCAGAGGGGTAACCCCCTCCCCTTCCCTTTGACCCTTCCCCAGGACAGCGATTCGCAAATGGTGAAAAGTCACCCAACACTTTTGGAAATGGATCCACGCCCATGCCAGGGAGTTGCCAACGTGGCAACTCCCTGATGTGACGTCATAGCTGAAGTGTCATGAGCCTCGTGAGCTATGCGGTAACCACTGAACGTGATACAGTGTTTATCAATGTCCCAGTTGATACGTGCATGCTACATATTCTACAGTCGTTTCTCAAGGTCGACCAACACCGATTGACTCCATATACTCCACACAGTTTTCCCTTTCGGAAATTAAAGAGGTCAGCTTGCTTATAGTGCCCTTACTCTCCTTGTTTCCATCAAATTTCGAACAGGTTTTGACCCCTGGCTTGTTCATTGCATTGCTTATCTGTACATGTTTTTGCCTTTTGTCTTAAATTTAGCCCAATTAATGGCAAGGTGCATGTCAATAAAGTTACATCATAGCAATTGTACACCTATTTGTCTTCACAGGTCTTGATCCAGCTGGGCCTTGGTTTGCCGACGAGCTTGACTGGTGTCGGCTAGACGCCTCGGATGCATCATTTGTTGACGTCATTCACACTGATGGTGATTCCTATGGATTCGGACTGTTAGATCAGGTGAGATGGAGGTTGGAAGAGGAACTGCCGATTATGACATCATAGGTGCACACCGATAGGCTAATAATTGTAGTCGTCCACTTTAAAGACAGACACTCATCACCCCAAGCATATTTTTGTCAGGGGAAACCAAAATTCTCAATTGGTCAAGAGGGGTCGTGCACTGCTATTTGCTTGACATCAAAGTCAAAAGATGCAAAATACTGTAGGCTAGCTCACATAACACAGCATGCACAGAGAGGGTTCTGATTACCCATGAGGGCCTTGTATGCTCACCAGGACATGGTCTTAAGCTTTATTCAGTTATGGGAGGGGCTACAAGTTGCATAGTTTGGAGATGTGGAACTGTCTGGGATGATGATATTTGCACTTTAAGCTCGTAAAAAGGCAACAAATCTCGCCCGGGCGGAAAAATGCTTCCTGCTAAGTATACTTACGGTTGAAAAGAAAAATACATTTCTTGTATATATCTTTCCTGCAATAGCTACTGTAGCCTGTACTGACTCTCAGTTGCTCAATTCCCTATCCACACATTTCTGTGTGTGAGCTGTCTGAGCAAACCAACACTGGCTGCACAAATCATCACTGACCAATCAGAGTGACGCTATTGTCAGTCAAAGTACAGTTACCAATTGTTAACAAATATTTGGTATTCCTAAATATGTTTGGTTGTTGCACTCAACTGCCAAAATATATCACTAACATGACCTGCGTAGCGATGAGCTGAATCAAGAAAGATTGTTGGTTCCCGATGGCTAGTCCTTTCAAGACCAGTTGAGATGCACATTGTCATGTTACCATGAATACCGGTAGTAGCTGAATTCTCACAGATGAGATAGAAGACGCTGGCATCTAAGTATACATATTGCCCAAGATTGGTAGTCATTCAGTCTTTGAAGATGATTTAAACCCTTTCTAAAACTTTGCAAATGTTGTGGA
>WURT03047105.1:0-14465 GCA_009936505.3 Holothuria glaberrima
GAAATGATCAGAATCGGTTCATTTTTGACCCGGATCTAGTCAAATTTTTGACCAGATTCCTGTTCGGTGCCCCTCTGCTCAGACCTTTTTTAGAGTGTGGACTTGGTTCAAATATGTGATATACTACCGCCGTTTTTTTTTTAAATTCATACTTTACTCTATAACCTCTTTAGTAGATGAGAACAATGATGCTTTGTGTGATGAGTCTTATCGTGATTAAACATCAAAGAAAACTTTATAAAGTGAATAATGTTCAATGCTCTGCCCTCACCAAAACTCTGTAAAAGTCAGTTAGCCGTATGAGTCGTGTGAGGCATGCTTTGACTAACACTTGATGAAGATATAAATACTGTTATGTTGTTTATGTAGTAGTGGAGTTCATCGGCAGAACTGGACGAAACCCTGCGCGGAGTACAAGAAATCACGGCACTGCAGGACACGACGGGACTACAAAATTTCTCTTAATCTTATGTATATCATTTTGTTCTCACCCAAGGGCAAACAATCAAACATGCTTGCCTCCACGAATCTATGATAGAGACAAAACTCTCCCTGGTAGAGATGGGTTATCACTTACTTTCAATTTTGTAGGAAAATTAGGCCATAAAAACTTGCAATTGTATAACACAGATGTTACTAATTTCCTCTTGCAACTGCTTGCAAAATTAATAAGGTACACAGTTCAGTCGTAGTAGCTCATTGTTAAACCAAATAGCCCTAAGATATTTTTAGTTAAATCGTCCACCCTACTAAACGCAATGGGATATATGATTGAAGTCATTCAAAAATTATTTTCATATATATTTTTCCGGTAGAGGTAAACAATTTGTAGGATGAACAGAGGAAGAATTGTCATTGCAACAATGGAAATTTCCTGGACAGACGAGAAACTCTCATGGTTTAGAAGTCTGTAATGTATGAAACACATTCTGCTTTCTCATAACGTCAAACAAATCTTTGTCATTCGGAAAACATTTTAGAGCTGTACTCCTTCGAGACATACTTAGTGTACATATCTTTTTCATTTCTGTGATTAATATGATCCTTACATTCTATCGTTGAAGTTATAAATGCTACTCCTGTTGGTAATTGACGCCTGCTATATGAGTCTATTAAATAAAATGAGAGGTTTTAGTCTGAAATAAAGCTCAAACAACCGATAAGACAAACACATCATGATCAGTCAAGATCATTTTATGTCTCATTTGTTCCTTTAAATAAAAATTACAAGAGGATTGAACCTAACTAAGCTTTCCATATTATATCTGTGACAAACTAATTTTTGCTTAAGTTTTGTTGTTCTAACAGCACTTGATAGCTTTAGAAGCAAAAAACACACGTGTTCATTTTCACATCGGATACAAGAGCCGTTCACTCAGAAGAAGTCCCAAAAGTGAACATTGTATTTCTGTCATAAATCAAGATTCATTAAAGTCAAGCTGCAAGTTTCCCGCAACTTCATCAAATACAAGGAGACATGTATTCATAGTAATGAATCACAATCGTCTTCCTGTCTCTATTCTTCGTCTTCCGTTATTGAGGTTTTATATTTTGTTGAAAACTCCAGAAAATGGTAAGCAACCAAGCTTGACATTAAAAACTATAATGGAAGAGTCGAGAAAAGATCAGAAAAACACGATGCTATTTGTGAATCTGAATAAATGCGTTCTCATTAATGTTCGGTTTTTCTGGATTACAAGTTTCTTTGAAGTAAACTAGTCTTATATAACTTTAATAATGTGAAAATTGACCAGGCTTTATATGTGTCCAATTTGTCTAAAACAAACCAGACAATTATATGGCTCAATCACTGAGTTACTACCCTGGTAAGATTGTATAAAAACTACTTTTTGAGTTCTATTTTAACTACAAAAATAAAATGGCAAGGAATGTGTCACAACCTTAAAGGGAAATATTACTGTTTAAAATGCGCCAATATGGTATACAACGAAAACAGCTATGGTCATTACTAAACCATTTAGTCTCACCAATAAACTCCAGCAATAGTTTTATCTCCTCAAAATGTAATGCATTACAAGAGTGAAAGATGTTGTGTAATTCGCAAGTTTGGGCCAAAAATTATTCTAATGCAACAAATAACCGAATTTCTTTCTTGAAAAGACAGCTACCATGGTGCTCCATCTTGACTTATCTACCAGTCTGTACCTATAAATGTTGGTTTTAAAAATTTTGCAAATTTTCTATACAAGAAACGCGAAGTTTCACTTTAAAAATGTAACTGCCGCTGTAAAATTTTAGGGAGTAATGAACAGGAATTTAACACACGACCTTGATAACAGTAGGAAAAAGTATACCTAAATATAAAATGCCACAGTCAAAAAGTCAACATCAGGATAATTTTATGGATATAAAACATTTAACAGTTTAATAATAAATCGAAATTTTATAAATAGAAACACTTAATACAACGTGCTTTCTTGCTTAATGGCTCTCACGAAAATAATGCACAGGAATGAATGCTTCTACTTAAAATATTCTTTGTATACAGTTTGTATTATGCCTCAAATCAACGAAATTTTTGCTGAAATCAACTTCAAAATCTCTGAAAGTAAGGATGTGTCATCAATACATGCTACATGTAATGATCACCGTTGTACACACCTCTTATACTTATCCACATTTCCAACTTTAGGTTAACTTTGTCCATATTTTCAAGTTGATATCAAGATGTGCCAAGTATGTAGGATTTAGAGGAATCTGTCCTCTCACTATACCCTGGAGAAAACTACAAGTAGTTACAATGAAAACAAAGCAAAGTACTTCAAATTCTCTTCTATTTATCACAATTTGTACCTATTAATGTATAAAAATGTATCGACAGTGTATGGCATTGAAACGTCGTAAACTACACTGATAAGTGTTGAATAGATTTTAATGAGAAATAAAACAAAAGAATATTTTATCCTTGTATAGTATGGTGACAAATTTATTTTACTTGAATTCTGTACTACTTCCTAGCAAAGAATTATTAGTAAGGTTTGCATGTATTTGAAGGAGCCCTAGAGGACATTGACATAAAATTAAAACTAAGTATTTTCGGAAGAGAGCTCATTGGGCTTTTTGGAAATATAATGAAATGTTGGTAAATATCAGTGTATTAAATTGTCACTATGAATATACTCGACGAATTGTTTGTCTCTAAAAAAGATAAATATATAAAAAAAATATTGAAACCATAATTTTTACAATTTCCATGGACCACCATTCTGCCACATTTAGCTCAAATGGTCATTGATGGATAAATCTTGGCATGTGGAACAGATGTTAGTTAAGATGAATCAACTGTTACGAAAGTTTGGATTTGACCCACTTCGAGCCAGTGAGTGAGAAGTACAACAACGACACAGCCATCATCATCATCATCATCATCGTCATCATTATTATCATTATCATCATAAACATCATCATAATCATCAACAACAACAACGACGACGACGACGACAACAACAATAACAATAACAACAACAGCAACAATACTTCAGTTTACATCAGCAGAAGAGAATGTTGTAAAACTTTAGAGCTCTTGAATACTACCACTTCTTGTCATTCATGCTGCAAATTATAAGCAAAGAGGCTTGGCTTGCATTCTGGGGATCGTAGGTTGGTGACCGGCTGGGCTCTCTTCTAATTTTAAAAATCAAACTTGGGGCATCCAAAGCTACTGTACCTGAAATTGTAATTCTCAAGCCGTTACTGCTCTCTCTCGCAAAGCGGTAACCCATCAAGTTCATAGAATAGGCTATCTGCTCTATAACAAGTATGCAACGGTTGACATAATAAAGTAGCATCATGTGACACTTGTCGTTACTGTTGGGGTTATGTGTAGCTACGCGTCATAGAAAGCCTTGCAAAATATGAGGTATTATGTATGTTTTTCTGGCAACCTATTATCTATGATCGACCTGAGATGCTCCTGTTTTCCACTCCGCTCAGTCTTTCTTTACGGAGACAAATGATTAGGTCAACCCTAATCTCTTTTCTTGGTAAAGATTTTGACAGAAGCAGTGTTTCAGTGTCTTCGTGCATATTTTATACTATTCCTGGAAGGTCATAAACTTTTTTCTTCTCAAGTAAACCATTTTTGTTCATAAAATGAAATCATGATACGTCAAACACAGTGGTGCATGCCATACGAAATATCCATTAAGCCACCCACAAAGAGGGTGATTCAAAGTTTACAATTTAATAGGTAGGTGTCCTTTTCCCCCTCCGCAGAATACCTTTTCTACAAGTATTTTTATACCCTTGCATTGTCGGTGGCGTAAGTGTACGTCTGTCAGACGTAACTATTTTCTTGTCAGTGATTTTCGCGTAACCGGTCAATAAAGTTAGAAAACAATGTTAAGTCGAAGGTAAAGGACAGATTTTAGTTTTCTGAGCCCTTATGGTGGTCAGGTACTAACGACTTTAAAAAGACTAGTAAAATGACGTTACGTTTGTGGTGAAGATCCATAGCAGCTAAATCGATATTGAGCTGGTACATATTTAATCTCGAGTAACGGGCACACCTTCCTCAATTCGAAACATTTCGTCATGCCTCGTGAAAATTAAATTTAGTTACACAATAGGTAACTCTTACTGATAATTTGAGATGGGGTATGTGCTTTATTTTCAAATTTCGTCTTGCTATAATAGAAACGTGATTACTTAAACATGTAATCCAAGGCCCGTCCTAGGGCCCCGGACAGGGTCCAGGGCAACATGCAGGTGGGGAACTATGGCGGGAAGCTCCCGGTGACTCTGAAGTATTTACGAAATTGTTTACATAAGGCTATTTTGTTTTTAGCAGTGGTTAATGGAAGGTCCCTTTGATGTTACAGATCGCATGGCTTGTGGGTAAGGAGGATGATGGTATGGGTCCCAAGGGGTCAACAATAGTCACTTTTGTTGGTATGTGCTGTTTATGAACAGGAATGAAAGTTCCTATATTCGAGATAAATGTGAGAGGACAATTTTGAGCCGTTACCCCTATCCTCACTAATTTTGCTGCCTCTGATGGAAGTGAGATTGCCCTCCTCAGAAAAATTGAAATAAAACAACGTTGATGCAATATACTGACATCTGCCAATTAAAATAATTCACAAACTTTGCAGTGTACCCAAGAAGAGAATGTTACTAGGCTATGCCTATTGACGTAAGCGTAGGAAGCTGTTTGAAAGTGGGGGCGGAAGTGTATGTTAGTGACCAATGTCCTGGGGAGGGGTCTTAGGGGGTATTCCCCTCCCTCTTGGAAAATTTTTGACTATTTACAGTGCCGTAGATCCAAAATGGTGCAAGTTTTGACAAACTTTGGAGTAATTTTGTCCCTTTGGATATTTTTTGACTATTTAAAGTGCCCTAGATGCAAAATGGTGCAATGTTTAACAAACTTTGAAGTAATTTCATTGTATTCAATGCCATATTTTGGCAGTGTGTCATCAAAAGTGGGGGCGAAAGCCTTGTTTCGCCCCCACCATCGAGAGTGAACGGGCCCCCCTTTTCCTACGCCTATGATTGACTTGCTAAGTTAACTTCCTTTTATCTTCGTTTTATGCGCACTAAATTCAGGGCTTAACTGTATACTATGTGGTATCTTTTAAGCCCCCTTTAAATTTGTTTTATTTTCTCAGATATCTCCTTTCCTCTCCCCCAAATGCCTTTCTCCCCTGACATCAAAAAAGAAAAAACCGCCGTCTGACGGCGATATCCGCCCCTCCCCCAATGGAAACCACCACAACAAAACAATTGGAGCTGGAAAAGACGTGATCGTGACCAAATATTAATTCGACGGGTTCAGTGATTTCGTTTAGATACGAGACTTAATTATTGATCTCTTTTTACGAGAACAGTGCTTCTTTCCTTGTGGAAAGAATATCATTTGCAGAACATAATATTCACCAAGTACAGTGTGCTCCCAAAAAATCTGAGAGCATTTGCCAATTCTTGCATAAAAGTCTTGGGTTAAAAAACTTAGGTTATGACGATGCAAATGTCCCCCATCAAGACCTAATTGTCTCAACATATAAAGTATTTTATTTTCTTAATTTCAACTGTATCAATACTAACCTGAAACTTAATTCGAAGTAGACATGACATAACTCAAACGCTATCTTACTTTATTTGGCACATGCAAACAAACACACGGAGAAGATAGTTTCCAGAAAGAGGTACATATCTGGGTCTCAAAGCAACATCTGATGTTTGACATTTGGAGAGCCAAAATTCACATTCTTAGAATGATAAAATTACGTTAAAAACTTCTTTTCACCTTCATGCGTGTTCTCAATTCGTTTATATGGCGTTCTCATTTACCTCTATCTAAGGTATTTTGACTTAAAATAATAGTTTACTTACCATCTAAGCGTTCCGTACATCATGCCAAAGTGTTTGTGTTGAGTCTATAAAGACTTTGTACCAGTGTCATTAAGCTGGCAAGTTGACTAATATATAAGTAAAAGTTGACGAGTTTGTAAACTGTTACTATTTTTACTCTAAAGAGAGCGTGTCAAGCCCTGGCAGACATCCCTACATAACTCAGGCCTTGCGGGGCAGTTGTATTACGACTCCAAGAGACCACGAAAGTGGGAGAAAATTATACCTTACGAATTACACTTTTCCGTGGAGTGGCTAACAAAGTCAATAATTTAGGCCACATTTGGTCTCTTTTCTGGATGAAAAACCCACCTTACTTTGACCCAACCGGGGATCGAACCCCATACCTCGTAGTTGCTTAGTTTTATCGCCTCAAGTGCTGCCGCCTTTATCCACTCGGCCACAGCACCCCACGTAAAATAGGCTACAGATGTATCACACTATACAGATATAAATAATTACAGATTCTGGAAGATATAACAGAAGAAAACTTGATATAACAGTATTCTACTTCATTTCAAGTTTCTCAGAGGGGAGGAGATACCCCTTCCCTTAGACCACTTTCCCATATAAGTCACCCCCAGACCTCAGTTTCGGCCGTACCACTAAAAATCGTTCCGACGCCTTTGAGGCACAGTGTATCTCAAGACTATATTGACTCGTTCCTATTGTTGCGCACAAAAGCTGTGATGCGAGGAAGTTAATTATATTGTCCTACAATAACTACAGCAAAAATTACGCATTCAGCACAATAACGAACGAGTCCTTTCTCGAATTTCTTTAAAAATTTCCAGACAATCTGGACTTGAAATGCATACTAATAAGTTCTTGATGGTAACTATGATGTAATTTGTAGACATATATGGGAAATTTTCCAATTTTGTCTCAAAAGGCAAGGCCATTTAAGGAGTAAAAGATTGATGTAAATGTAAGCTGAATTTTCTTTACATTTTCATATTTTTCATATCTATAAGATGATGTAACAATTGCACAGTGTAGGATATTACAGTGTGAGATGTATGAAATCACAATTTGCACCAGATAAAATGGAGATTACACAAACAGTTCATACTAAGTTTCTTTCAAAACACAACAAAATCTGGTGATATTGTGCGCGAAACTCTTCCCCGAGATACTTTTAACATTAATAGTTAGAAAGAAAATATAAAAATGAATAGACGCTGTTGATTCTCATCATAATTTGCATTAAGCTTTAAACTGTCAAAGCTAATCTCCTTCTTGATTATATGATGACAGCCGTTGTTGCGTAATGCCTTTTCACCTGTTCCTTTAGATAAGATTATTTATATTCTCCGACATTCAGTTCATGCGCACAACATAGTTCATATTGACCTAGCTAAGTCCCACGCTTAATATAGATTTGAATCTACAGTTACTTGTTGCGCTGCCAGCATAACACCATAACTTCCCTGGGGACATATGAAGCATTGAATTTTATTTGAAACTGAGTCTTTCGGTATAATATGGATTACGTCGAAAAAGTGATATATTGAGTTTCGCAAGCGCATGTATCCATTCATCATGGTGTCACAAGTCAGCTCATGTTATCTAACGTGTTTATTTACGATTGCGTGCCAAGCAGAACTAATGCGTATCAATGTCGAAACAGACCAATCCTATGGAACGCCAATTAGGTTAAATATATATCCTTCAAAAACCATTTCCTTTTCCGGTAACTTGATAGGGGGAATGTTTTTTTTAGGCCAGTTTTGGGGATTGCCTGGAAAAAATTCTTTTCGATTACGAAACCAACTCCAACCCATATGTATTATGCATACATAAGGTTTCATAGGGGATGAATTTTATTCAGAATATATTTGACGAATTTACAAGTTTGATTACAGATGCTTTACCATAATATGTTACTTTAGGTAAATTTTGTGGCATATTGTTTCGAATTTATCAGCGGCAAGTTAACCACAAATGGAGATAGGCTTAAGAGGTTGGAGACGATGGAGAAAATCATGCACGACAGGAATTTTGTTTAATCCAAAACTGATAGTTACGGTCATTTAGCTGAGCGTTCTATTCATCTCATGTAGATTGAGTTGTGTTTTATTTTTAGTTACATTTTTATGTTGATAATAACGGTACACAGATCCAAGAGACTTTCATGTATGCTGACAATGTACACTCACAGATTTACATGTAACCATCCACTGATTTTAAATTTTCTTGTTTTTGTGAGCTGATGAACTATCTACTGATATTTCTAAGGAGAAATGCAATCTAATGAAATTAAATTCTTTTGGGTGACTAGAGGGAACTAAAATAGTTGTAAAAATCAAGACAAAAACAAGCGTAATTTGTAATCAAATCAAAATATCACAGCTCGACTAAATTTAGAAGAGCCCATGCAGTAGTAGTTGTTTCTGAATGTAGAGAAATGAAGTTTTGATGATTTTTTTAAAGCCTTGCAGACATGTAGATTTATCATTGAAAATGAAAATGAAGTTCAGGAACATAGAAAAAGTTTCTATAATTTGGAAGTCCAGGGAAGGATACAGTGGAGGAGTACAGGCAGTGCAAAAACTATTCTATTTTTTTTAAATAAGAAAAATTTGATCTCTGACATCGTTACTGACAGTTTTTGCATAAATATATTGCCCAAAATCACTACGATCAAATCCCACAATCAAACGTTCTTCACGTACTTGCGATCATACTGTATCAATAATTCAATATGCTCTGCCGCGCTGAAAGTCCGTACTGATACTGAATCACGCACAACTGTCGCAGACTGCGCGGTCGGCTAGTGCCAGCATGCCGTGCCAGGCAAGTACGATACGGTAAGCTTTTCAGTTGCCACTCGCGTGGAGAAATTTTGCTCAAATGACTTGTGGCATAGTAAAACCCACTGGCAAAGTTTGCAACACGGAGTACTGAACTTGAAGTGACAACACAAAAAGTAATAGGGATCGGTGAGTTGAAGTTTTACATCGATTTGAAGGGAATATATTTAGAATAAATGTGCGGACTGTGTAGTACATTCAGTACAAAGGAATGAGAATGATATTAAAATGCAGTGTTTTAACTTAACGTTGCAAACTGTCCAGCTGCAGGGGGTTTCCCACCATACTAGTACTTCATGTGAATACTTATGTTTGGAAGCAAAATCCCCCTCCAAAATAAAACCAAAATTCATCGAGTTTTACCTTTCATCTATATCTATCTTGCATCTTTATGTACTGGTCTTTCATATACCAGATGAGTGAGTGTACTCCATGAGGTCTATAAAAGGCGGACTTGACAAGAGCACTCCGGATACATGATATATATATATATATATATTTATATACATATATATATGTATATATATCTATATATATAGTATAAAATAGGGCCCATACAGAACACACTGGAAATTGGTTGGTAATAAAAAATAAAAAAGGACCGGGCGACGGATTTTTTCAGAAGTCAGTGATGAGAAACAAGTAATTTTTTATGGGGCCAAAGTCGCATGATGTTCCCCCTCCCGAACCCTCCCCACCCCCAGTGGCATTCATTGGACTCTCTCAAGTAAAATCCGACAACCTCTTGAAATCACATGCCAGACATCGTTACTGTTGTTCTAAGATGTTGAATAGACACTCTTTCCTGTGTAAGGCTCTTTTCTGACGTCACCAAGGTATGGATGAAAAAGTGTTTGTAGGCCAGTTTTTGACTCAAATCTGTATTGGATGCTAAATGCAATTTAGATTGCAGAAGTTCCCAGAATAGATAATTGGTCGGCGTCACTTCCTTTTTTTTGGTGAAAAACTTTGAACTCAGAAATATGAGGGTTTCATTGCCTTAGACATCGCAAGAAAGCTATTCAACCTAATAAATAATGTGGACACAATAAAACAGTTACGACATTGATGAATTAGTTCCAATTACATTTTTTTTTTGCAGAGTTGTAGACAGTTTCATTTGTTTTGATTTTCTTTGCTTCATTTGCAATTGTTTAAGAGTTTTCCAAGTACCTAATGGGATTTCTCTTTAGGTAATCTTCCAGCCGAATTTTCTGTTTTTGTTCAATAATATCTTTGGCAATTAAATCTAGGCTAATTTGCTTTTCCAAAAGCAATTATCCTCTTTCTATAATTTTACGACTTTAACCTCCAGTAAGAAATAGGTCTATTCACGAAATCTAAAGATATACAATTTGCAAAGGAAAGAAATAAGAGCCAGATGAAAAGATTTTTTTTACATTGTTTTGAGGTATTATGAATTTTATAAAGGCATAACGGTAAGATTTGTGACAACTACACACGGAAACAACAATCCAGACAGTTATTTCCATTAACGATGGCAGCATTGTGAAGTCACTTGTGTAATTAGCGACATTTTTTTTTTAACGGCAGAGTTGACACATTCAAAGACAGTCGAAATAAATCGATATAAAATAAGCAATTAAGAATATGGCAGACATAGAGGCGCATAGAATCGAATCTTATGTTGGTCTCGTGACCGTGTGGGTCTAGACTTACCGCACGAGTACAATATCTTCGATACTTTTACTAATAATACTTCAAGTTTAATTCTTGAGTCGGTTAAGTAATTTTTCAAGTTTGTTATGTTTTTTCAATTTCATGAGGCCAAAGAGAATATTGCTTGCGTCATCGTAAAAAGTACAGAGGACACTATTTGATACATAATGAGTGAAAAACGTGGCCTAATGTGTCTAAAATTGTTTTTCTCATATTCTTTTCAGCTTGAATACGACATTATTAGGTTCTCATCCATCTAATTTCATGAAAAATATTTTTGCGTCATTTTTCCCTCCCAGTACAAACATTTATACATATTTCATAATATTGATGTCAGATTTGACTGGATGTTATAGGACCACCGAGGATAATAACAACTTGTTCACTATTGGATGATAATGCATACCTTCAAGTATTGCTTCTGCAAAATAAGGCGATCATCTTTTTCTCTTGTTGATGTGAGATACTTGTGCTTTTGGCAGGAATTTAGTAAACATTCTGAAATATCCTACGGTTTGAAGTAGTTTCCCCATCAGTTTTAAATCAGAAAGCCACAAACACGAAGTACGTTCCTTCAACAAAACAACGTACAAAATCCTCATTGTGTTTGAATTAGTGAAGTAAAAAATGATTCATTCTGGGTTGGTAGTAATAAATCACTAGGCAGCATAGTTACAAATTACCCTGCTCTGCAATGAATACTCGGTAAAGTGACACTGAAACGCTGTAAACTATGGTAGGGTATGGCATATACTGTCGGTTTCCTTGTTTGTTTATTAGCCTGGCTACCATGCATTCATTCTGTGATAAAATGACGTCACCTACCTGGTCCTATTTAGGTTTATCACGTGGGGACACAAATTAACCCTGATGTCTGTTATTTCTCCCGTACGTCCTATCCCCTTTTTCTATCTTTTCCATCATACATACATGTTAGGTCCCACACACTATTCCCCTATATATTTTCCAACATACGCTAGTGTTCGGTGCCTCAATCCTCTCTTACACAAGTAAATGGTGGGGACGGGAGATCACTATTCTCAGCCTAGCATTCTTCCTAGCATATGGACGACCATGATGTCAAAATCTTGGCTTAAAAATTAGCTTTAGAATAATCATAATATTGTATTATGCGTTTTATCACTGGGCGATGAAGTCAATGAAATTGTAACTACTAGCCGCATCGGAATTACACAGTAGGGCCTTATTCAAAAATAACTTTGCAGTTTGTATACAGTTTTTATCTCAAGTCGTAAGAACCAACGGAAAATCATGGAACGTAAAATATCACACAAAGGATCAGGACAGCTGTGACCTATGAGGCGCCATTTTGTCAATCCTACGTAATTTTAGTCTGACGTTAAATAAATAGAAATAAATATTCTCTGACCTCTGGGGAGACTCGTTTCATTTAGGGATAGGTACTTAATGATGTAACTGTGACGCACTCTTGTCGAACTGTTTAATGAAGTTAAATGCAGATGTGAAAAATTCCTCATAAGCTTTCAACACAGACTTAAATGGATAACTGTAGTAAACAACTTATTAATATCCGTAGATTGGTTAAATACTCTTACTGAATAGTTTCATTGTAATAAATATTTAAAAAACTGTGTCTCATAAAGAAAGTCTACTCTTAAACAATGGTCATTAATTACATATTCAAGTTGTGCGACTTTTAAACAATTCCACTCTCTTCCTATAAAATATAAGTAAGTATCAAATCGCCTGGGTTTGTTTAAGCTAAAGTATCTCTTTTGAGAAATAAGGATTCTTGAAAGGAAGTTTATTATCCTTAGAAGAACAAGAATAAGGGTACTTCGATAACTTAATTAATGTCATTGTTTACTCTTTCTTCCTATTTACAGCCAGCGCTTTTGTAATTGGATGGGGTGGGTCGGGTCGATAGGGGAAGGAATAATGACGGGTGTCTTCGGTTTTTGTCTGTCTTTTGTTTGCTAGGTTTTTGCTCTTTCCATGTGTTAGTGTCAGGTTTGGGTTAATGAAATGACATATACTCTAAAAACAAAAGAGCGAAATTCACTCCAAAAAGAGTGTAATGAGGGACCACCCCTAATAAGAGTGAATTTCACCTGGAGTAGAGTAAAAATTCACTCCAAATAGAGCGTATTTCATTCCATGTGTGTGAAGTATTACTCTCTTTGAGTGCATTGTCTCTCTACTTGGTGTGAAATTCACTCTTATAAGGAGTGGTCACTAGGCACCCTGTCACTGGGCACACTCTTTTTGGGGTGAATTTCGCTCTTTTGTTTTTAGAGTGATATACTTCCTTGTGCTTTTCCTTCCACAAAATTATTACTTACTTGTTTTTATGATTTTATGTAATAAATCACAAACAAGTTAGTGACATGAAAATAAAACAAATACATTATTGGCAAGGTTATTTCGTTGAAGTATAATGTTTATTTTCAATAAGCATTTAGTGTCTTGTGACGTAGCAACTAAGTGTATTAGATGTGAATGAGTACACTCACCTTACCTTTGATGAAAATTTCCTAAACTCTGACAACTTCAAAGAGACACCCTTGCACTATTGTGAAATTTGTTGTTTATTTATGAGTCATACAGGTTCACCACAATGGACAAAGAGAAACAAAATGCAGTCTGAGATTAGTGCTTTAAAGAAACGTATGAAACTGAAATCAAATTAACATAGCACAACCAAAATTCATCTTTTTTTTGTTTAAATATTCAGAGTCACCACCAAAGTCTGGTATTACCCTTACTTGCTGTAATTCCCAGAAATATAACACAATAACAGGAGTTGTGAATATTGCATCATTTGAAAACTTAAAATGCATAGGCCATGATAGTGTTAATGATCTTCAAAGCAGTAATTTTTCTTTTGCCAGAAGCTTCTTTATTACAAATAAAGTTGCTCAGCTATCTGATTTTGAATAACCTGTCATTCCATACATATAAATCATGCTTTCAACGCTTTGAAATTGTTTTGTACAATAAACGCAATAATGACCTTTTAGTGGAAAAGTGTTTACAAAGATTGATGGAGATAAATATGGGGAAAAGCGATGAAAAAGTGAAATGTAGTAAGTTAGCCAAAGCCAATGAAAATGATGACATATTGCAGTAGTATCGGTGACTCACAGTGTCCTGTCGTGTCAAGCACAAAGTCATAGTAGCACATAGCAAATCTCTCGAAATGCTGAGCAAGGAAGCATATCAGGTATTAATTGCTAAAATGTATTAATTTTAGTAGGTGTAATTTACCATTCTTGTTTTGATTAGACAATTTTGTTGCCTTTTCATTAACGCTGTTTTCTGTGGCTGACAATAAATCATGTACTTGGAAATAATTACGTTTATATCCTGAATTTACGATAGAGGACGTAGAAGTCTACATCACTTTGATTGTTTCGTAGTATAGTATTTAGAGCGGAAGCAAAAGGTGTCATTTTAATTATGAAACCCTTACACGACATGTATAAGGGAGATAATCCTTAATGGACACTTCTCCACAGTGCTTTTCACTGATAAAGTTTACGTTTAACGTTTGAGGGTCAGGAAGCCAATTGGCTCATTAACGACCCTATACCAGAATGAGCGTGGATGAACACCGGC
>WURT03047116.1:0-14463 GCA_009936505.3 Holothuria glaberrima
TATATATATACTGGATGATGCCGTGCACTGATGACACTGAGAATTCTGTTTTCTTCGCGCATTACTGTCTGACTTCGGCTGATTAGTCAGACGTATTTTTTGTATTCTCCAAAAGTGGCACTTTTGGCCTGCTATAAGTCATGTGCCGTAGGCAAAATGGGCCTATCAGTTGGAATAATGTATTATAACTAACTAGTTTGTTGCTTCGACGTACTGGCGTAGCGGTTGTGTTTATGGATGCATGAGCAAAGTTCTTCGGTAGTCCTCATCGTGACATGTTTGCTGGAAAATTTTGTGTTGTCTCTACATCAAATTTAACTACTTGCCAAAATATCGGTGAATACTTGACAGCCAATGTGTCATTCAAACAGAAGATCGTGTGACAAAGTGACATATTACTCTACAAATCATGTTATACAGGCTGCCTAAAATATTTTTTGCGTGAAATAATTCTAATCAAAGGAAATTCGGTATGAATGGAATCGGCATTACGTGTAAATTATCACGAAATAAGGGCCTCCAATCACACATGTTAGGTTTTGAGTAAATTGCATAAATCCAAATGACATAACATTGCGTGATTTTATAGTCATGTGACGTCATAGGCTTTTTTTAACACAATACTTTGCTAACATAGTTTATGTCTCTATCCATCTGTAATACATTTGTTAGCGATAAAACCAACACCATAAGGATATGCGGGCTCTCAAAGTTAAAAATGGCGGCCATTTTGGATTAATGCAAATTACTCCAAAACCCTCAACATGCGTGGGTGGAGGCATTATATCACGATAATGTACAAGTGATACCAAATACCAAATTTAGTTTGATTAGAATTATTTCCAGCAAATGCCTATTTTTTAGCTTATTTTAGGTATAAAATGGCATATAACAAGCTCTTATTAGTTCAAAAGTTATCTCCAGGATCCTAACACATTTTATTACATTTAGTACATTAAGCTTCATAATTCTTCTTGGCTAGTATATGAGTACCAGAAGGTTCTATTCTAGGCCTACTCGTATTTGAAATTTATATCAATGAATTAAACAAAGCATCATCAGCACTTGAGGTTATCCTTTTTGCCAATGATACAACTTTTTATACTCACTATAATAATGTTCGTACTGCTCCAGATATTGCCGAATCTGAAAATATATGTCATGGGGTCGCTACCAACCAGTTATGTTTTAATAAATGTTGGCAAAATTAAGCTTTTAGTCTTTAGTAATGTAAGAGGGTGATACTCTAAGCTATACCTTCCCATGCGATGTTGTAAATATGTACAGATTAAGCAGTATAGACTCATTCAGTGTTTACAAACAAATGCCGTCACGGCTGGGCGTCAAAAGAGTTGGTAAGGCGCGCTTACACTGTCGTCACAATGAAAGGTAGATTCCAATTCGTCTACTTTCTGCGTGCAATCGCGCAAGCGTTTACACGCGCAACACCTAACATACACGCATGTGTTCTTGCGCATGCTCTATGCCAACCAATGCCAACCAGTGACGTAAGCGTGAATACCCTAATAGGGTTTCTTGGGATTTCAACCAAAATCAAATAACTTTGAGAGATCACATATCGGACGTTAGCAAAAAAATTGTGTCTAAGGAAATCTTAGCAAACAGTGAAGTAAGACACTATGTACAAGACCTTGAAAAATCTTTAAATGCTTTAGTACTCCCACATCTCAATTATATAGTTATAGTTTACTTTTATGTACATTTTCAGCGAGCTCCTGTCTCTAGTATGCATTCGTATATCAAAAACGTGTTAGTCGTCTCATTTGAAATGTTCCACCTTTCGAACACACAAGGCCCCGCTCTTCTTCATTATCACGGTCTGAACTCTGGAGGACCTTTATAACTATCAGATGTTTGGTGTTTGCTTTTATACATTCCCAAAGTCCCTACTTATCGACCTTAGTTATTTCTTATAGGCAAACGTTCACCCGAACTCAACTTGCCTACTCACAAGTTAGCCGCTCAGGTGTATCCCTTTGGAACTCTTTAGGGTAGAAACTTAAGGCTTGAATCAAGTTTTGATATGTTAGAGGGGTACACAGTCTAAGCATTTTGGTCAATCTGATGTGTGGTTTCTCGCATTATTAGCAGATAAAGTTGTCACATTTTCAACCTCAAGGGGATTTGATGCAAGCAATGTAAAATCATACTACATTAACTATTTTTTTTTAAATTTTAGAACCAATTTTCTCCTCCATAATGTCATGCTATTGAAATGTGCATGCATGAGCGGCATGAAAAGAGTACAAACTTTAGAAAGCCCTCAGTACGTTCATATCTTTATTAACTTCAAGGTCAAAACAACAGATAGAAAAAAACAAAGCAAACATACCTATCATCCATTAAAGTGAGGAGATGATAAAATCCATACTTGCTTCAAGTTCACTTGCGATCTTAAATGTAGTATACATCATCTGCTGGTACCTTGAGAACTAAACATTGGAACTGAATGAAAATTTTTACCAGAATGCTTAGACTTACTTTTTATTTCACATCTCACAATTAAGTTTTCGCTTAAATTCTTCCTTTAGGTGGTAACATTAACAACTGAAATATCTGTTGCTAGTTAATTATGTTTATAATATCTGATAAAAGTCTCTGTCCCCCCCCCTTCGGTCTCTTTTCTACGCCCTAAGCCTAAGTCACGTGAAATAGACATTGTATACTTATGTACTTGTAGGGTCAAGACTTTAATAGTGTTCAAACTTCTTTATGGTCTCTCTTCCTATACTCACTACCAAAGTTCTGTTATTACTTTTTTTCCAAAGTCCCCTCGACTCTCTGGCGAAGAGTCAAGGGGCAAAACCAAACATTACTCCCGAAGGAGTTCTGCTCCCCAAAGGAGCTACGTCCCCGAAAAGACAGCAAACTTAATTGGACAACCTCTCGATCCTCAGACCTCTACAGCAAGGGTCTGTCATGCGTGGTCCTGCTCTTGACTGGCTGAAAAGAACAGATACTACACATGATCTTAGCCAAAAGGCCGACTACCACAGTTCTGTTATTACTAACGTGGATATCTACATCGATATGCACTAGTTAACCACTGTTGTTGCATTACATTTTAGTATAACCTAATTACATTGTTTAGCTACTTACATCGTTATTCTTTATTGAACCAATATTGCTGTAAATATTGTGAAATGAGAATGTAGGGAATAACCTGAAACTGAAACGTATGTGAGTAACTTTAATAATTTTATTAAGATGTTGTCAATCTATAATTCATCACAAACTGCCATTTTTTCTCCGTTTATCTTCTCCCTATTTGCGATAATCCACCCATAAGCATATAATTGCATGTTTGTGAGCGAGTCTGGATTGACGAGTAGTAGGCTATATATGGAGACGTACAGCTGACGTTATTAGTTTTGCTGACATGAGCACATTGACCATCACATCTAACTTAAAATATCTATCAATCTCCCAACAATACTGTCACCATTGCTTTCTTACTCTAAAATCTACCAGTTTGAACGGTGCATCAATTGAAAATTTGAAGGTTTGGGCTCACAAATTAGGCAATTAGTTAGCTATAAATAGACGTTCCCTGCCGGCCGGGTCCACAAAAAGAACGTCACAATGTCTTACGTTTTGATGTATTTCGATGTGAAAAGTAGCAAAATTCACATTTGCGGGCCTCTTAACCCTAAAATATAAAACAGCAGACTTTGCTAGGGAAACTTTATTCAGAAACTCAGATACTTTCATGAGCTAGAAAGCTTAATACATCCATACGGTTGCAATGTAGGTTATTCAGGGAGCTGTAGGAGCTCCCTGGGTTATTATATACTGGCTACGGTCGGAAAGAGATTGAAGTAATTTTTCACAAAATCAAAAAGAGAAACCTGGGCTGCCGTGGAGACCACATGCGGTGACAATATCTCACTGATACTGTTTAAACCAATCTTTCCCTCCTAATTTGACATTCTCGGATGACTCAAAATCTTCTATAAAAGGTGGTTTGAAATAGTGCCGAGGTTTATGAAGTAAGTTTCAAAAATTCACTATTACACTTGATGCAAATGGCAGGGATTCAATAAAATGGAAATTTTTTCAGCGCTGCATGTAAATCATAGGCGTATGAAGCTGTTCGAGACTAGGGGTTGAACCTTGTTTCGGGTCGCCGTCCTGGGGGAGGGGTCTAAGGGGACAGGTGTCCCCCTCTCCTTTGGAAAATTTTTGGATACTTGAGGGTCCTAAGATGCAATTTGATGCGTATTTTGGACAAATTTCTTTAGGCCTACTGCAAATTTTTGACATTTCTTACGTAAGTGACAAATGACGGATTTTCGTCCTTGGAAAGTGGGGGGGGGGGGCTGAAGCATACTTCCGCCCCAAAAAAATTCTCTGCCCCCACTTCCTAAACCCTTGATGTAAATTAAAAGAACGACCCAAATAAAAATGGCTTTTAAACTGTTTAGGCCACCTTGCGCTACAAAGATAATTTTCTTTTCATATTTCACGTGAGGATACGTTTTAACCAACATGCGTGTAAATGTAATGGTGTGTATATGCCCTTTTTATAGTTGCATGATATGCCGGATTCGATCCAAGCATACCCAAGAAGAAAAGAAGTGCATAAATTCAGATGAATAATCCATCTGTTTCATTTGTTTACGTTTCTGTCCTGCGGTCACCATTCAACCATTATACTGTTCACTGCCTAATGGATGTTTTTTATTTGTTTTTGTTTTTTCTTGGTGGCAGAAGGTCTGTCCTCTGTAGACAAAAAATCCATACACTTTATAAATAAATTGTTCAAACCAGTAGTCTCTCCGTTCAAAAAAAACTTTTCCAATTTGATTTCTCTTGGTGCTCTTGGTAAATTTATAATATGACGTGGAAACTAGGGTATGATAGTCATGAAAAAGATATGCAGGATATAGTTTCTGTGTAGTTTGGATGCCCCCCCCCCCACCTTTGAGAGAATCTAGTTTTCCCTCGATCGGAAGAAAAATTGGTCATGGGCGCCGCCATGTTGCCAATTTTACCCACAATTGATAGCGTGTTTATGTACATTGTCAGTGAGGAATGGGTTTGGAAATTTGTTAATGTAATGGAATTAAATTTATATTCTATATAGCTACGGAGAAGCCACTTCGTAAACGGTGGTACACCTCGCCGTTTTTGAGAGACACGCAATTTCTTGAATGGTTCTCTTTCTTACTAAACCTTGCTTTGTTAGGCTAGAAAGCCTATACAATGTGTTGCATAAGTTTTCCCCCATTTGGGAGAATTTTGGTTTTCCCGAAACGGGAGAATCTCCCTTGCGATATACTAAAACCCAGTGTGTATTCCTCCATACTCATATGGCATAAACTTGCACTCCTCACACCTGTGTTGTGCATTCTTATACTGGTGTTGTTCCTCTCAGTCACTCTCCCTGGCAGATCCAGACCTAACTTTTATAGTGGATGGAGAAGTACAGGCAAGGGTAGATAGGCAGAATGCGCTTAAGGAAGATGTTTTTATTTTATTTTTTTGCCATTGCAAAATTAAGCAATTTTTAATCAATTTACGCACGTAATCTTAAACAACGAATTTTGCTTTGAAAATTTCTATGACAGGGAATTCCCCCTGCTCATCCGTGGATTCATCAGTTTACCTTTTCAATTCCTTCAGGGAATGTACTTCCCATAACTTTTGTGTAAAATTTCGGAGGCCCAAATTCCTTGAATCTGTAAAAACGATTACATGAATGCGTGATGAGTATTTAATTGCCAAGAACGTTCTTAATTAGCCGTAACTTGTGACTGGAATTCATTCTGTGGACCCACACTCTGTTATACTGTTAAAGGTGATGTGTATTTAAGAGTGGGAGTATCGCTGGAAATCATCTTAGCCGATACAATTTTGTGTCAACTCGGTCAAATTAAAATGCAGGACACCAAATTAATTAAAACCGTTGTAGCAGTGGTGATAGCAGGCCAAAGTGTCTATGAAGGCAATGCGTTGGGTGACAAGGTTTATTCAACGTTGCTTCATCATTCGAATGGTCACGCTCGTGTGACCACTTCGATACGCTTTTATACGGTATTCCTCTTACTCATGGTAGACTCAAGAGATGTTACTAGCTGTCATTTAAATTAAACGTGTGGCCCACTTTAACGACCTCGTAAGTGGTACCTTCTTTTCATGGACTATAGATGTACTAAGTTCAAATACGAATATTGTACACAGTTTTTGTGTAAAGCAGGACTGTGATCTAAAAGAGTTTATTTCGCAAGCGATGGAAAATCATAGCAGTTAAACTTTGTAAAAATATTCACGAGTTTTTTTTTAAGCATAGCCTAATAGGCAAGTGTCTTTGAAGTTTGCCCTCCTTGCGTACCACTTAAAAGCTTTAATTTATTTTTCACAGTAATGCAGGTACAGGGTGCAATAGGCGGGTACGGGTAAAGGAGTGTGCCGAATTTTTCGAGGCCTTCTTTTGTCCTTTTCTGTAAAACGAAAGCGTTACAAAAATCGGGTAACTTGATCTGGGGCTCCCTAGACCATGGGCGTATGATTTTTTTTTTCTTTTAATCTTTCTTAGGCTGAGCTGTCATTTCCCGAGAAAAACTAGACCACCCTGAGAAAATTGCCTGACGTTTGCCCAATATTCTGCTCAGAGATTGGCATTACTGCAATTCTATGGGGATGTTACCCCCTTAGACCTCTGGCCCATACAACTGTGCCCTAGGCGTACTTGACTTGAGAGCTGTGACCCCATTCTGACGTGTTATATGTAGCCATTTTAAGTTTGGAAGCAATTTTGGAAACATGGTGTCCAGGAATATTCACCAACTCCAAAGTTTAAATAAGTTTATTCACCCTTCACCCTAAAAGTACTTTGACTTACAGATGAAATAATATCTCTTTAACCACCTCTGAGGACGGTTGGGTCGACAGGGCGAAATTAGAGATGCTACACATTTCAAAATCAAAATCAATCAAAGATGTCATCTTGTACTGTTTCACGACTGAACTCAGCTATGACAACTTAAAACCAAAAACAGTTTGTTAGTAAGAAATATCGGCTTTCAGTTGGAAGGCCACAGATATTCTATGATTTGTGTTTGAGTTTTGTTTTTGTATAGGTAAGACGTGGCATCAAAGGCAGGACACTTACCATGCGTAAACATAATTCCTCGCAGAAAACGTGGGAAAAAGCTACTAAGGAACGTTTGTAAATTATGTAAACGAGTAATGAGACAACTAAGCATTTTTAATCTAGAGGCTTAATTTGGGCTAAAGAGAAGCTATATTATCACTACAAAGAATCCTTAATAACAGGTTTGCATAGATATCGAGTTCCTGGAACTATCATTAACCTACCTTTCGTAACACACCTGATTAAAAATTAGAAGGATATAGAGCAGCTTTCACTCTAAATTGCTCTGAGTTAAAGGTAAAGAGAGCTATTAATCAATGCTTTATGAATATTCTGTACTCAATATCTCATATAACTACAATTTTAAGAGATTTTATTTTTTTTTATTTCGACGTGCTTACCTGTATTATCATACATAGATTATTAGGGATGTGATGGCTCTGTGATGTTTCTCTAAGCCTTTCAGGAGTTGATGACTGAAGATAACAATCTTTACTTCGACCAATTCATGTAGTTTTTCTTTTGCTTCTGTTGTTGCTTTGGTTCAAAATTGTGATGACTGGACAATAAAAGAATACCAAAAAATCAAATATTTTTATAGATAAAAATCATAAATTAATGGTGTGATTGATTTTTAATTCTTACGTATTATTTTATGCTTTGATTAAATTCAACAGACGTTCAAAATAGCTAAAAACGATGTTTGAGTTGAGAAATTGTCTTCATTGTTGTTATATATAAACAAGTTTGGTGTATGCCTTCTGAAAAGTCTATTTTGAAGGGATTTAGAGCCATACTAGCATCTATTAGCATTGCTAACACAACACAAACACACGTTTTAGTACAAAAACTGTTTTTGAAGATTTCAAAAGCAAAGGTTTTAAAGCAAGAATGGCTCCTTAACACACTAGTACGGTACAAAGTCACACAAGGCTGGGGACGAACAAGTCTAAAGTAAATTTCAAGAAATAAGACCGTCTATTCTGGTCTAAAGGCAGGGCTATATTTCCAAATTGCCACATGCTATAAAGCTATATGAACCATATATGGTCATCCCTTGCTCCACCCAGAAAATCACGGACATAGCTCAAGAGTTGAACAATGTTCAAATTTCATTGCTTTATAGCGCTATACGGAAGTGTGTATCGGTCTTTAGCCTGTCTGAACAGGGAGGTCTAATATCACCTCCCTGGTCTGAACACCCCTGTCACTGCCCATCAATAGAATATGTACCATGTTTGAAAAGGATGAAAGCAAGTCAAGGATGACCAAAGATGATGATTTAACTCCGATCTCTGCGACAATCTCTTGTATTGCCGTTTGCTGTAAGTAGTAGTTTGTTGCCTTTTGCTCAAACTCGTAGCCATAGGGCGGGGAGGAGGTGGTACCCCGTAGAAAAATCTCCCCTCCTAAAAATTTTCGATCATCATTGTCTTATGTCATTTTAACACACCTAGCCTCCTGAAAAAGCGCCCTCTGAAGCTACCTTCTCTTTTATTATCTTGCCTGATCACCAGTCTGCTTTTCACAAAAAAGTCCACAACGGGAAAAGGGCTAATTTAAAGACTAATCATTATTCTGATAAATTTCTTTTGTATATAGCTTACATCTAGCAATATTCAATGGACAGCATATGAAAATGTTCTCAAATTAGAATACATTTCCTTTCTTTATTGATGAAGCGACGTCCCAGTCAATATTTTACCTTTAAGATACGGATGTTATCCTACTTTCACTTGCTAATTTTTGATGTCGTTGACTTAGTGTTCAGATGAACATAAACATGATAAACCTTTCTTTGGAATGTAACCACACTGGAAACATGAAAAGTGGCCACGGTTACCATCATGATCGATCAGTAACTGATCATTTGACAACGATTACTTTTATCCTAGACTTACATCAGTCATGAATAATTGTTACCTAAATATGCAAATCTGTTACGAGCAGCGGCTTAGCAAGACCCTCGGGGCCCATGAACAAGAGACAGCGGCAACAGACAACCAGTAATAATAAACCCATTTTCCGTAAGACCCTCCAATCTCCTTTGGGAGGTACGGGGTAAGAGTGAGACCTTGCACGCTCCAGATCCAAGTTCAATCCCGTATCCCATTCTTGCCTGGTTCTTCAAAAGAAGTTCAGCAGTTGTTAATAGCTTTGTGGTTCCTTTCTGGTCTGTACTGGGTAGTTAGACGGTAGGTGGAGTTACGATTTTTTGAGAATTTTTTTAACGCATTTGGTCGGGGCCCCTGGACCCTCGGGGCCCTTGGACATTGTCAACCCAATCTACCCCCTTGCTACGCCAGTAGTGACGAGACCTCAACATACTTTTGTTATACTGTACCTTTTCAACTTTCGAATCAAGGACAATTGCAATGGAGATATGCCCCGACGGACTCGTTAAGTTGTAAATAACAGTTGAATGCTTGAGAAACGGCAAAATCGCACACCAGCTAAAAGTTAGCTGGTCAGTAAAAACAGATAAGGTTGGCAAAGATATACTTAAAATTTACTGCACAGTCAGGCATACATCAGTTATCTTGGAATGGTCAAACTCTGAAGAGGTACATCTTATTAAAAATGGTGAAAGATATCAAAATAATCATCAGACTTTTTCATTTACCTACTTTCTTGTAAAATTGTTGCAAAAAACAGCTCCCTCTGGTCTATGTCCACTTAGCTTTAACACAATTTAAACCACCGTGCTCCTCGTTGTTGACTTGTGCATTTGCAATTTTGTCCAAGTCAGCTTTCTGAGTTTGACCAATTAATCAGACAAGAGCTATCACTGGAAAAAAAGATGGTACCATTCGAATTTCTTGAAGCTTCTTAAAGAAAATAAATCAAAATGTGGCGTGCTGATAGTTGGACAATATTTCCTCGTGATCTTTTATAAACTAAACACAATAGTAGGTAGTGTCATGAGCTTGAAAATTCAATGTACAAAAATTCTTAACAGTATTGCTTTATGTAGGAAGCAAGCTGTGATTGGAAGGCTTTCCATAGTGTGTACATTTCCTTACAGCTCTAGCAGCATCAATCTGTTCCCCCTTCTCTGAGAGATAACCAATAGCCCAAAGGTGTCAATCTCTGTACAGTCAAATAAACAAAGGGTGTCTCTCCATGAAGAAAATGAAATCTGATCATAGACTGAAAGTGAATAGTCTCAGGAGTTACTCGTAGTTGCTGTCAGAGTCTGTTACATTGAGAGGAATAATTTACACTTGGCCAGCCCGAGCGTAAAAGTGGTAGTGTCAGCATTTACTGTAAAGTTGTAAACCCTCGAATCCGAATATAATACTCGGTGAACTGTATCCTGTAAAACGGTAAGGCGGTGGGCACACTGTGCAACAGTATGAGTGGCGAATTCCCTTATATGGTTACAAAGCTCTGAATACGTCAGATTTTACAAAGGTAAAACCAGTTTGAATAACATGAGTTGGGGGGGGGGACCAAAGCTATTTAACCCCGTGTTTTACCGTTATAAGAAGATATCCATAAAGGTAAGTTTAATTTCGTCACTCTAATTTCACACAGCGGGCGTTAGATTATGATTCGCTTGAATAATTGTTACATTGTAAAAAAAGGTATAATTTATTTTACATAGATGGGAGTCTTCTGAATTGTAAAATGGCCATTTTTACGAATTTGTAACTAAGGTAAAAATCATTGTGTTCTTTAAGAGATATTGACAGTGAAAATGATAAAATATTACTTGTCTGTCACCAGCAAAATGGTTTTTTATATTAACGGGAACGTCTTTGTTAAAATTTTTAAAACGCATCGATTGTGGTAAGTTATTTTTAAGGTGTGTGGACAAAAAACAATTTTACCAATTCATTATAGATTTCCCAGCTGAAAGATTCTCTGGTATTAGTTATTTTCATTTTAGGTCACCGTTTTAAAGATACATTTCTTGAAAATTTGACCACTGCTCTCATCATGAAGTTACGACGAATTCCTCATTTGACATGGAAAAACGAAGTGTGTAACATATTTGTCAGTACTCTCGTTAACCCATCTAAATTTTCTGTTCATCAGTAAATTATTGTGAGTTAGTTTACAGGTTTTCAAGCTGACAGCTATTTTTTCCAAAACAAATTCTACACAGCACGTCAACTGTACAACTACATTCCTTAAAAAAGAACTATGCCCTTTACTTTGTGAATACGGGTTATCAACATAAGGATAGATGACCTTACAGCTAGTTAAGAGCGCCCAACTTCTTTGTCCGCTGTCTCGCATAACAATAGAAAGGCATCATACAAAAACATCTCTGAAATCGTGTGGACTAGTCACACAGCAATGTGTAAATTCTACACAACATTTTTTAGAGTGAATTGTAGTCCAACCAAGAACATTGATCCAACAAACATTTTGCTGGCAAAATAGAGGGCGTGCATCTGGCGTCATTCAATAGCTGTTCGTCATAGTAAAATATCCATTGACTAGCTACTTATGCTGAAGTGTACCTCAAGTCTAGCTTTACAACAGTATATATTTTAGAGGTTGGAAATTGAATCTGATTCATCTAACTCCCGTTTTCATAGCTTACTCAGTTGCTGAGATATAAAAATGTTGAAATTTATTCACTTCATTTGAAATAGTCGATTGCACGATAATTTGTGAAGTCCTTCTGGTACAACTCACATATACCTGCTTTTCTTTTTTCTTTGAAATTAAAATGTTTATATAACCTTGAAAATTTAGTGTAATCTTGTATAGCATGTTGTACAGAGAGGCCTTGTGTAGTTCAAGTCATTATAAGACAGTGATTACATTTTGGCACAAGATGCAGTGGCTCAAGAAAAAAGACGGTAATTTGTCTGTGTAGTACAAGAATAACGTCACAGCTTATTGTGTACTTTACCATTTTATGTTGGGTGAATAAGCTTCATCCTCTCATATCTCAGTTCAGGAATGTCTTGGGAACATCGGAGTTGGAGCATTTGCCTCTCGTCTTCAAGCCTTGTTACATATATTTTTGAAATTTTAGACTTAAGGTACAATTAATTTGTACAGTGAGAACCGTGCATGATGGACAATAGGAAAGTATGTTCTCCCTTTATACGCAGGGAAAGAACTCGAACTAAGGCTACTAAAATGTCAATCTGGACGGAAGGTGTGACCACTATACCACTAGAACCATTCAGTAAACGTCGGCTTTACATAACTTTGCAATCAGCCAACGTCTAGTGCTTCCATAATAACCAGTTACCACTGAGTTGTACCCCTGTTTTTGTCCCTGATGGGCTCTTCAACCCGCTGAAATATTTCTCTCTATTTGATGTGTAAAAAGCCACCTATAATTCAAACGTGACGTTATTTTAAAATATATCTGCCGCTCAGAAACGCTCAATAATCGCTAAATGTAGCCCGCTTTGAATGTTTCAATTTCTCCCGGGTGGACAAATTTGTAGGCTACTTTGAAACGTTTTTTTTCACACGCTCAGACTATAATATGAATGTCAAGTTGGAGAAAACATACCAAAACTTTTCAGCTCGTAATATCGCCCCTGCATTTTCGGGTGAGAAATTCCAGATTCATCGAAAATGAGCGTGGTACTCTTTTCCGTGTGTGAAACGTTTAGCGCAGAAACGTGTTCCTCGAAATGCTTCAGTAAAAGTAAAACATTTTTCCACTCACTGCCGAGTGGAGAGTTTACGGAGCTTCGTGCCCACTTGGTAAATGGGCTTCGTCTTGCTGAAAAATTTGAAAAATTTTGCAAGCACTCTGAATTACTCACTTACTCATTATTTAGCTTTTTCATTTGTAAAAACATGAGTACGAGACATTTAGGGCTCTCTCATCTCGCCCCAGACAAAAAAATTCTTTCTAAGATAACTTTTACCCCCTCCCCCACTCCAATTTAAAAAAAAACACCTATCTAGTACACTTCTAGGAGAGAGACACAGTACCTAGACTGCACTGATTTTAATTTCCTCAAGGCCATATTTATTGACACACAGTGACTGTGTGTGAGCTTACTTGGGAACACAACTGACTGTACAAGTCATCGTTGACCAACAGTGAAGTTATATTGTTTGAATGAATGTCAATCAAAGTGAAGTCATCAACTGTATTTAGAACTTTGGGGCTATTTCTAAATGTGTTTGGGCATGGAGTTGCTAACCGCTCTCGGTTGGGTGATGTCATATGCTTTTTAAATTAAGTGAGGAATGACCACTTGCCAGCAAAAGAGCTTTGACAGATAAAATCGGTGTTTTAAGAGGTTTAAGGAAGATAAAATACGCCCTTAAGAGAAAAGCAAGCGAATTTTACTTTACATCAGCGTGTTGCTGAATGCCACGTAAGTCGGAGCTCATGAGCAGGTGTATTAACCATTCTGAATCAAATCATGGAAGTATTGGTATAATTATACGATGCAAGGTATGCCTGATAGCCAAAATCTCAAACAAATAGGACAACGTACTGAGTTCAGTGGAAAATCGTGTTGGCCAACACCCTTCACTTTAATGAAAGCATTCATGAATATTTCACTTCAAGTGATTATCTCAGAGATTTTCGTAAATTCGTAATGATAATTCCGAGCCACAGTGTGTGCAAAGATGACGCAGAGACAGACAATGTCTTCACATTTGATGATTCCAAGGAAGTGTTTCCAGACTGTTTTACTTCATTCTACTTACATTGTTGAAGAGTGTAAGGGGTACAAGGGGTAAGGGGTTAATAGATCGTCTTTTACAGCTCTCCCGCAAAGGTGCCAATTTGAAAATTCAGTTGAGAGTATTTGAATTTTGAATCTTTGCCGTTTAAAAGACTCTAAGAGATAAAGGTGTGAATTAACATCCTCGACCTAACTATTTGAATTGTCTTGGATATACGTTTTCCGACTCATGCCTGCTATATGAGAATTGATTTGATAATGTTGATGTTTGAAATCAGACGTTTTGAGACCATTTTTGGCGCATTATTAATATGCATTATCTTTATACAGGACGAATATAGGGACCATTGTACAGATATCACAGTACAAAATACCAAGGTGCAATTGGAAAGACAAAAAAGTCCTCCCACTATACAAAATCAGTAATGACAAGGGCAAAAAGGAACAAATAACCATGAAGTTCGATTTAAATGAAATAAGGGTAAAAAAAGTGGTAGATGAACCCCCTCCCCATCAAAATAGTAGAAATATGATAACTTTGGAGAAAACAGAAATCAATTAATATTCCGCATGGTGAGCAAACTTGATCCGTCGGTCCGTATAGTCGGTTAAAGGAATTGTCCAGAGACAAAATTCAGTTAGTTCAAAAAATGCAGAAAATTTTTCTCTTTTAGGAGGTGAAAACCGCATCTCAATAGCTTGCAGCGTTTGGAAGAT
>WURT03047137.1:0-33402 GCA_009936505.3 Holothuria glaberrima
GTATACGGAGACCGAGGAAGGATGAAGAGGGAATCAGAAGTTCTCAAGTTTTTGGTTCTCTCGAGATACCACTTCAGGGCTCTAACCGGACTGACATGGCGGTCTTCAGGAACGGAAGAAGCCGAGGAAATAGTTGGCAGGAAGATCGGTCCCGGGATGAAAGACTCGGTTAGGTTCTTCGTTAGGAACGATGGATCCGGTAGTAGAAAAAAGTAGACGGTCTTGGGAGTCAAGGCATCTAACGGGGCATTGTGCATTGGTTCGTACGGATGGTTGGAGAGGGGTGAGAGCACGTCATTAATAGACCAAGAAGGAGCCAGACTGGAGGTCTCTTGTTAAACATGCCTTTGAGGAGGTTCCGGATAGTCTGGTTTGTACCAACTGTAGAGGTATCTGGGAAGCCCGAATGAATGGCAGAGATAGCAGACCTATAGTTCTGAACCGTAGAATTCTTTTTGCCCTCGTCGAAAATGGAAACTAGGAAGGAGCAGACCTGGTCTAGTGAAGCCTCCAGGGGATCGACAGCGTTATCTGATGCCCATGAGAAGAATCTCTCCAATCTTGAATCGTAAGTCGCAATGGTGGAGTCTCGTCGGGCCCCGGCTGCAAGTTCCTTAGCTCTTCGTGAAAGGCCCTGAGCATGGAGGCGTTGGTTGATAACTTCCAAGCAGCTAGCTTCAGGGATGGAAGGTCCGGGTGATGAAATTGACCTCTCTTCTGTGATAGTAGTTGAGGGTCGTTCGGAAATCTGAATGGAAGGTCTGCCAACATCTCGAGGATCAACGGAAACCAGGGTTGCCTCGGCCAAAAGGGTGATATGGGGATCATTTCCTTTCTGGAATCTCTGAGCTTGAGCAGAACCCTCTGGAGGAGGCACCAAGGAGGGAAGGCGTAAACTACCAGATGGTTCCAGTCGAGGGATAGGGAATCCACCGCCCAGGCTAGATGATGCGGAAACCTGGCACAAAAGGTCGGAAGTTTGTGGTCCATGTGAGTTGCGAAGAGATCGATGTTGGGACGTCCGAACAACTCGAAGACAAGATCCGCCCAGTATTGGTTCAGGGACCATTCGTGCTGGCTGAACTGACCCCTGGAAAGAGCGTCTGCTAAGATGTTGTGTTTGCCGGCTAGGTGGGAGGCTTTGATTGAAATGTTCCTGGACTGGCAGAGGTGGAGTAAGTACCAAGTCTGCTGACATAGGATGGCTGACCTGGTTCCGCCCTGGCGGTTGAGGTAGGCCACTGTAGTGGAATTGTCTGAGAGGATCGAAACTATAGTGTTGTGGAGGGAGTCGAACCAAGTCTCTGTTGCTCTCCGTACTGCGAGTAACTCCAAGACATTGATGTGAAGTAAACTCTCTGTCTGGGACCAGGAGCCTGCTGCCGACCTGGGCCCCCAGGTCGCACCCGAGCCTGTGTTGGAGGCATCTGTGGTCAGAATTACTGTCGGCCTGACTTCCTTGAACAATCTTCCCTCGGACAAGATGAGGCGTTGAGACCATCAAAGGATGAAAGGTCTTATCTGATTTGAGACCGACAGACGTTGGGTTGTTGGATGTAGGTTCGGTTTGAAGTGTCGAAGTAGGTAGAATTGAATTGGACGCATGTAAAGTCGGCAATACCGCAAGATCTCTACTAAGCTGGCAGCCTGCCCCAGAAGTCTGAGCCATATTCTGACCCTCGGATTGGATGTTGACAAGAGAAGATTGGCTGTGTCCACCAGAGAGGTAATCCTTTCTGCCGTGGGGTAGGCAAGGCCGTTAACTAAGTCTAATTGAGCACCGAGGTACTTGATGTTCTGAGATGGAACTAGCGTTGACTTCTCCCGATTGAGTGGCGTTGTGGCACTGTTGCTCTGATGCGGCGAGGATGAGCCTGTCGTCTAAGTAAGCGAATAAGGTCACGCCGTTTCTTCTGAGAAAGGCCAGGACTGTTCTGGTAACCCTCGTGAAAACCCTCGGGGCGGTGGATAGGACGATGGGATCGGTTAATCGGAACATGGAGGTAGGCATCTTTGAGATCTAATGAGGTGGCCCACATTCCGGACTGAAGAGAAGGGATGATGGAGGCCAGAGTTTCCATTGTGAAACTGACTGGACTGACAGATCTCTTGTTGAGCGGTTTGAGGTTTAAGGTGGGACGCCAAGTGTTTGGTTTTTTTTTGGAGCCAGGAAGAAACTGGACCTGTAGAAACGTTTGGAATGGGCAGCTGGAACGATATGGACGGCCCCCTTGGTTACAAGGCCAAGGATTTCCTTCTCGGGGGCCTCTCGTTTCTCCTTGTCTTGAGGAACCGGTGTCACCCTCATCAGGCCTCTGCGAGGGGGAGTGGAGGTGAATTCTATTCGGTAACCCCTGGCGATGACGTCTCTTACCCAGGAGTCTGGTTGGATTGAGTCCCACTGCCCTAGGAAGTTGCCTATTCTCCCCTTCCCCCCCCCCCCCACCGTCGGAAGCAGAACGGTGGGTGGGCACCCCTAGGGCCTGGAAAACCACAACCTCGCGACGATGTTGAACCCCTCGAAGCTCCTCTAGAGCGGGAAAGGTACTGTGTCGTCGTCTGGGGTTGCTTTGTTCTACTTGTCTGAAAAGACGTAGGGGGGGTCGTGTATGATGATTGGCGTCTGCCACGGGAGTCTCTACTGGAACGGGACTGACGTAAGTTCCCAGAACGTCTCGGGTGACGGGGACTGGTGAGGTTGGCTTTCATGAGATCCTTCTCGAATGAGGGTCTCGAACTGGCCAGCAAAGACGTCATCTCCTAGAACAGGAAGGTCACGGAAGTGACGTCTAACACCTTCTTGAGAAAGTCGCATCACCTCTAAGGTAATCTCTCTCCTTTCCATAACAAACTTGACGTAGACCCTGGAGAATTGGTCATAGATACGTCTGGAAATAGGGTCGAGAAGTGTCACCAAAGCTGCTGTATCCTTCTTAGAGATCTTTCCAGTAGACTGTCTAAACCATCTGGATAGAACTTCGGCAATCAAAAGGAGTGACGAAGAGTACTTCAAGCCCACTCTGGAGGCAGTATCAACTTGGTGAAAGGAACGAAGGGCACGTCTTAAAGAGGAAGACTTGAGTTTACCGTTGGAACTTGCAGCACCCACCGAGCGAAGGTAATCTTAAGCGCCTTGAGGAACACCAGGGGTTTTGAAGAGATGCTGCCATTGATTATCATCGACCCGGAACGAAAGGTTTTGAATCTTGGAGTAAGCAGTCCATCGTTGGGTACGACTGGAGGCCATCGCCCTGAAACGATCGACGCATTCGACGTCGACAGGTAGAGACTTCTTAGAAGTGGCAGGCTTGTTAAGAGTCAGCTTCGATATGGAGGATTGGTCTGAAGGTTCCTCCACTGGAACTAAACCCAAATGACGACGAAGTACGTCAACTCCCTTCACGAAAGCGTCACGTGGGATATCAGTACCAAAAAGCGGTTGGTCGTCGCCGTCTGAGCGGTCCTCGTCAGGGAAGGGTAATGGAGCGTCAGATTGGACAGTATCATCCTGTTGTTCAGGTTCAGATTGGAGGTGTTGTTAATCCCAAAAAGAAGACTCAGAGTTCAATCCGGTTGGAGTTGGCTGCACCAGAGTCATCGACCTGTGAGGTGCTGGTGGAAGGCTGATTCTGGCTTTGGTTTACAATCAACTGTGGAAGATTAGTCAGTAGATTCACCACCTGGGAAAGTAACTGAGAGCTCGAGTTCGCCTCTTGGCGACTTCTCTTAGACCGAAGGGGGGACGGAGACG
Source organism: Holothuria glaberrima (assembly GCA_009936505.3). Classification (NCBI taxonomy): domain Eukaryota; kingdom Metazoa; phylum Echinodermata; class Holothuroidea; order Aspidochirotida; family Holothuriidae; genus Holothuria; species Holothuria glaberrima. The sequence continues at coordinate 3,752 of WURT03047137.1, forward strand.
ACGATGACAGAGACGAAGACCGGGAGGAGGAGTGGGGGCGACGTCGTCAGCGATGAGCCTTATGGCTCCTTCTAGACCTGGATCGGCTCCGGCGCTCAGGTTGAGGTTGTGAGCCCAGGACATCAGACGGCTGAAAACCCTCAAAAACACGAGCTCCTATCGAGGTAGAGTCGGAAGGGAGAAAAATATCCCTAAGAGCAGATGTAGGATCGCCGTTAGAGGGTGACGGGCCCGGAGTTAAAGAAACATCAACAGGTTGGTGATGTGTTACCGTAGGTGGAAGGCTTGCCACTAAGTTCACCGTAGTTGTGCCAGAAGTCATTGAGCTAAAAGCTGCCATATTCCGAGTGTCCGCTGAATTCACCGGCAAAGGAACCGTAGAGGGAACAATAACGAAGGAACCAGCCTGAGCGAGTCCCGGGGTATTAGCTGGAGGCAATAAGGTAGCCTGTAAACCTCCCGGATGATTAGAGTCACTAACTGTCAAAGTTCCCGTAGGAATAGGCGTCGACAACGATGTAGCTGGAAAAACTCCCGGAGTATTAGAGCCATCGATCGATAAAGCTTCCGGGGTATTAACTGCAGTCGATGAGGTGGTTGGTAACACCCCCGGAGAATTAGGCATAACAATAGCAACTGCCGGCGACAGAACCGGAGGATTAACCGAGGTAACTGGACTGGTGAGCAGAGAAGCCGGAGGATTAACCGAGATGGCTGGACTGGACAACAAAGGAGCCGGAGGATTAGAAACCACGGTTGAGGTGGAAGTTCCATGAGAGATCGAGCCCGTAGGATTAGGAGAAGTAGTGGGCGGAGTCCTTGTAGAAGCCGACTTGCGGGATCCTCTAGATCTTATGGAAGGTTCTCTTTGGGCCTTCTTCTCGGCAACTTTGGCCAAGGTATTAATATATGCTCCTGCGACATCGCCGGAGGCTTTATTGCCCACAACATTAGAAGTACTGGCGGGTCTTTTGTTCGTACGTCCCGACTTCTTCTGGGACAACCAGGTCCACTCCACGGACCACTGGTGGTAAATGACACATCCGGCCTCTTTGTTGCATGACCGGCACTTGGTACATAAGTCGTGGCTATCCCACTCAGCAATGAACAGTTTGCATGAACGGCATTTCCTGGAGGGAGAAGCACCTGGGAAAAAGCATAGTTAAGAGAAAAAACACAAAGCTGGAAAATCCAGCTGAAAGAAAAACGCATTCCCGGCTCGCACACACCGAGCCGGTAAGCTGCTCTGCATGACTGCCACTAAGCTTCCACGGAACAAAGAACCTGAAAAAACCGCATGGAACAACGGGACAGGGTAAACATAGGCGCGTTAACTTAAAAAGGCCGCCCGGGACACGGGACGGACGATGGTAGAACAAGAGGAAAACCTGCCCGGGACACGGGACAGGTAGGCCGACCCAAGAGGGGAAAACGGCCAGAAAAAAACGCATAAACCTGAAAAATATGATATATACATTATAAATATGATAAAAACATACAAAACGATAATTGAGAGTAAAGAAACAGGAAGCAAACGGAAAAAGCCAATGGCCTAAACCTAACATAAAAACACGAGAAGGTTGGCGTAGCGAAACTACCACCCACACTAAATATATGGGCGAAAAACACGAGGACCGAGAGACAAAAGGTACCCAATTTGCCTAAGGAGAGAACGCCTGAAAAGGGAAAAGGATACTCATTGTAGCCACTGTGATGGAGGATGATGGTGGAAAGAAGACGGATGACCGAAAATTCGGATGATAAAGACGGAATATTTCCCTTTCTGCTTAAATGAAGAAACTAGGCACAAAACTGCGTACAGTCACAAGGTAGCACACCACCAACTATTCCTCCATTGACTTACACACTAATTTGGGTCCATTTCGTGGCCCCTGGACCTTTGTAGAAGTTTTCAACAGGCACATGCTACCCCACATATGAATGCTGACGAAAAGGCCTTTCACAAGGATTTCAAATTTGTGTACCATGACCGTAGAAATTTTGAGCTAGAAGGGCTTGTATCATAGAGTGGTGATTCTTGTTTTTTTTACTCATTCAAATGCCGTTTTGCATAGCGGAAGGATATATTGAAAAAAATGCCTGAAATACCTTCAATTTTCTTTATTTTTGCAGAATGAGTACTTCAACTACCTTTCTACCACATACACATCACAAATTGAACACATCCTTTCATTTACATGGTCTAATCTGTCCCCCAAAAAGTTTTTCTAGGGTGTTAAATTCGTAGTGTAACCTCCTCCGCCGGGATTCCCCTTGAATTAGTGGTGTGCTACCACAAGGACAGGCAAGCGGGAAGAGGACCTTGCCGGGTGACCTCCCGCGGGCGGTCACCCGGAACCACTGTGCTACTTAAAGCTTGCCAGGTACTTACTGCGGGTAAGTGGGGATTACATATGTAAATAGGAGGTAATGAGGGGCGAAGTAAATTGTCATTTACCAAGCGTCTCTATCTTGTTGAACAGGTATGTTTCAATGAATGAAAAGTGGAATACATAATAAGGGTTCGATGATTTCGTTCCCTCTGTCAAGGTCTATAATTGAACTAACGGTCAGTATTGTCGAGTACACAATGACATCTTTTTGTTGTAACTGCTTTGTAAAGATGTGTAATTAAGAAAAAGCCTGCAATTTCTTTCAGTCTTTAAAGTTTTCTCCATAACAATTTAAGCTATATGTTAACTTCGCTCAATGTTCGAGTGGTCTGCTTTTTATCATTATTCATTGGTAGGGACGCCGGAACGGGGGAAGGGGTGGAACCCCAACAACCTTTAAGTTTGGAGGGTTTTTTGTTAAAAAATGTCCAACATAGCTTTCTATGAATGCCGTTTAAAAGGGAATGGTTCATCACTTAATCTTGGATTCCAATTCCAGAGACTGAAAGGGGCATTTGTTTTTAAGTACAGAAGAAATGGGGAGCGAGATTGAGCAAAACAAAGGGGAGGAGTGGTAGCTCATGATGCTTAACCATTAGTTTGCATTATTACAAATACTTTTGCAAAATCAGCAGGGCCTCCTGCTCTACATCTTTCCTACATTTTAACTTTTCAAACAAAATACGAGCACTTGCTTGACCAGCATTTTGTGTCCTCCACATCTTAAACATTGCAAACACTATATCCCAAAACGTTTTCTTGTTCCACTGTATTTGATGGAGTTGGTATGCTTTGAGGTTGAGGCTTTCAATCGCTATCTGCTGCCACTCTTCACCGATGTGGTTGGATACCTGAGAGATTGCCTCATCTGAAATGTCGGTATTCACCCCTTTATCTGGAATGAAGAAACTTTAATCTTTAGCATGACATAATTTCTATTGGTAACTGGTCATGGTCTCAGAGGGGAACACGTTACAGTTGGTTACTAAAAGGAATCTTGTCGTAAAAAAGATGAAAAAAAAAACATGTGAATGCCTGTAAAAGGAAATTATGTCTGCCCAGGTAAATGTGTCAGGCAAGACAATATTTCCCTAACGCTATTTGGTCTATTGTAGGAATTCTAGTTTGTCACAAAGTAGCGTGACTTCAAAAGTGGAGGAACTGTAGAGAAGACAGTATTACCAAAAATTGCCAGTATTATAAGAAGTATTATTCGAAAACAACAGGGATCTATGACTGACTACAAAGTCATTGGTGTATCTCTGAAAAACAATGCTGTAGTCAAGGCTAAATTCCCAAACCCTCCAATGCCGATGCGACAACCTCCCATTGAGAGGCTCCTCTCTGTTGACATAAAAATGCTGGGTATTTTGAGTAAAAACACTAAAATCCTAGTAGACAGCTCCAATTGCCATTAAAATCAATCAAGCATATTGACTAGTTTACAGGGTGAAGTCTATTTACACTTTTTTGATGAATAAATACCAGCAAAATGTGAAAGTTGTTATATGGAAGGAGGGATTCAACACGGCCGGTGTGGCTAATAATATTCATTGTTTTTCGACCTTCATATCAAGGACATTTGTATTACTTAACGTCCTGTAATTTTATTCTAAAAGTAAAAGTTGTCTCGCCACACAGTAAATATTTTGACTAGTCATTAAGATTTTATGAATTAACAAAAGAATATTAACAGCGGTGCAACACTACGCACTGTTTTTGCGTGGTTATTAAAATACTCCAGAAACTGCCAAACTTTGGAAAGGGAGAGCCGTGCAAGATATTGAAGAAAAGAATATTAGGGGGAACTTAATTCCTCAACTATTGGGAAAACAGCTCTTTTGGATTGTATGTCAATACTTTTACTTTCTACTGAAATGACAAATTTAGACTTACTGTCGTTACTCCCACATTTCTTGGCTACTTTTGCCTGGGGTGAGAAGAGAGTGGAGGAGGAGACTCTCTTTCTGCTTCTACCTCTGTCCTGTCCCTTGTTAGGCAACACTCTTCTGTCTGTGTTATCTGGAGCACGTGCCATAATGCTTAAGAGCTTTTGATCCTGGAAAAATATAAGAATTAAATTTACAAGAGGTAGAAATTGGAAACTACCAGTTTCCTCCCTTTAAAATATGTGTAATATAAACTGCAATGACACGTCTGATATCTCTTTCATAAAGTGAAATCGTAATACTAAAGGGATTTTCCAGAGACAAAATTCAGTTAGTTTAAAAAAATGCAGAAAATTTTTCTCTTTTAGGAGGTGAAAACCGCATGTCAATAGCTTGTAGCGTTTGGAAGATATAAATTTTCAAAGAAATGCAATTTTTCTCCAGATAAAGTGCTTTATGGGAGATTCGTGATGTCATCGCGGCACATTAATTTGACATAGAATTGAATTTTTCTATGATATTAATGCCGCTGTAGGGAATATTTAGCAACTTTGTTTGTTATGCCCTACAGATGGTTTAGATTTGTGCTTAATCTACATGGAAACATATTTAAACATTCCAACAGTATCAAATTACAAGGACAAACAGGACATTCGATTATAAAGAAAAACAAAAGAAATCTGAGGCAATGTGCCCACTTTACATAACAATCTGTGACCTTAATGAGAACTGGAGGTATTTTTTTTTACAAAAATAAGCACTCCTTAATATGAGATATCTCGAGTTAGGAAAAGAGTATTGCTACGGGGTTTGGAGGGCACGACTTGGAAATTTTTTCTCTTTCACATGAGACCCTTGAGAAATGCCACTGGAAAATGTCTTTATTTCTGTAAAAGAATCGGCAACGTTAACCTCTAACCAATAAGCAATGTGAAATTGATAAGAAAGGCGTATGAAGCCAATGAACTCTTTGCCAAGTGCAAAATAGATTGTGTCATTAAAAGTCTCTTCTGTCAGCGCGTATATGGATGGAAAAAGTCAGTCAATTAATGACAATTGTATATTTACCCATCATCTACATTTGCATTATCAACTTTTCAATTTTTGTTTTATTGATGGCGCTCCTTCCATTGCACCTTCTAACTACTATCGTACTCAATGTGTGTCATAAAGTGGAAATACATACAGTTTCATGTCCAAAATATTGCCCTACAGCTTAAACAGTTCATCCTAACAAGAAGATAAATAAATATCTTCCTCAACAGGTTCGTAGCCAAGGGGAGGGTTTGGGGGTTGGACCCCCCCCCAAGGCCCAAGCTTAAAAAATAATGGAAAAAAACACGATAAACTTCATTACGTTTGAGGCACACAAATTGCACCATTTGGCATCTGGAGACTTAAAAATGCCGTTTTTTCACCAAAGGAGAGGGGACACCGCTTCCCTTAAGCTCTTCCCATATCACATTCCAACAAAACCCACCCCACAACACAATCCTGGTTGGCTAAACGCCTGTTCCTCACAAATTTTAATCTGTCATATATCGCTCAATTATCTTAAAATTAACTACAAAAATACCAAAATCGATAATGTCTGGAAACAATCTTTTTTCCATTCAATCCTACCCCTGATGGAGCAACCCAAGGGGAGTTCACCAGAGTCGGCGGAACAGGGGGGCTTAGTGGCTTAGCCCCCAATAAAAAAGTGAGGGGCTAAAGGTATGTTTACCTCCCCCCCCCCCAATATTTGCCAAGTGCACACATGCGATCCATATTTCAATGCTGGGTACCTGCAGCTTAAACACTCGGGAAGTGACCTTTTCGGCCATCCTGAGGGCTTGTAAAGCCAAAATTTTCTTTTACGCGGCCCCGCGCCAACACATGGTGGCGCTCCGCTTAAAAACACATAGTACCATTTTTCATAGATTGATTTTTTCTCATTAACTGAAAAATTGCAGACATGAGATCTATATTTCAAGGTTGGGTACATGCTAGGTGCATGTCGCTTAGAACACTAGGAAAGTGCCGTTGCCGGCCATCTGGGGGGTTGGTGAAGCCAAAAATTTTTTGTCCGCTCCTCGCCAACTGATGGTGGCGCTCCGCTTAGAAACATGTATTGCCATTTTTCATAGACTGAATTTTTTCATTGAGAAAATGCAGACATGAGATCCATATTTCATGGCTGGGTACATGTAGTTTAAAACACTCGGGACGTGCCGTTTCCGGCTATCTGGAGGGTTTATATAGCCAAAAATTTTCTTGTACGCTCCCCGCCAACCGATGATAGCCCTCCGCTTAGATAGTCTTCTTGGCACTCAGCCCCCCCCCTCCAAATGTTTTTTTTTTTTTTTTTCGTTCCGCCGTGCATGGAGTGCACTACCATTGAATATGCCAAAACAGTAGAACAAACAGTTCGCACGTAAAAATCAAAGAAAGAGCATTGTACCTATGTTATATTCACGCAATAGCCTAGCTTCGTACATGAAATCTAGGTGTAGGACATTGGTCGTTTTGTGAAGCTACTAGCTCTCACTTAAGACTGATAATAAACGAGTTTGGGGACCAAGGTTCATTGTGGTTATGTAGTTAGGGTTTAGCTAATTCCTAAACCTGTCACCAGGAGAAATGACGAGCCTATTGCTATCAGGAGAGCTGCCATTGTGTAAGTTTCGGGGGCTACGTATTGTTGAAATTTGTAGAAGCATTATTGTCCAAGTGAGGGGCATGTCTCTTGCGTACCGAGATTATTTTCTAAGTTTTCTCTCAGTCGAAAAAACAAGGTTACGAGTGAATCAAGGTGTTCGAAGCGAGAAAATTTTGAAGAAAAATTCAAAGATTCTTGAAAGTAAATGAAGCTAATGACATTGTCATTTTTTTTGGAGGAAATTTTTTAAAGGTTTTGAGGTGTAAGACTGTAGAGAAGAATAATTCTAATACTTAATTGGATGTTGATTAGAATATTTTATGAGAATAATTGATTGTGTGAACTCGCGAATGTTTTGCTCGTTGTGAATACCATTGAACAGGGGTGGCGCCATGGTATTTTGATAAGGGCAAGGTGAGTGATTGCTGTCCTTTGAGAAATTTTTGTTACTTAGAGGTGGCTTAGATACAAAATGGTGCTGTCTTTGGGATATTTTTGGAACTGATCATACATGGCTGGAAAATGTTCATACTTTAGTGAATTCTAGTTTTTAGTTTGGTGAAAGAGGAGAGAAGCCTTTGCTGTCTAAGAGAAGGGTATGTTGTCAACAAACCTCCAGAGCCCCCCCCCCATATGGATACTTTGCCTTCTATTCGGGGAAAGCTTTTACGCAAACGTATTGGGTGGAGTCCACAGAAACATTCTTGAAATATTACGAAAATTTAAGAATTTTTTTTGCTTCATTTGTGACTTATAAAAGGGTATGTAAAGGCCGCAAACACCGGAATAGGGCTTCCTGGAAGTTCTGGATTAATTAAATGGATCAGATATAGGCCTACCCCACCCCTTCTCTTCTCATTTTCTTTCTATTTTCATGCTCCCTTTCTTTCTTTCGTTTTCTCTTTTTCTTCTTTTTCGCTTCTTTTCTTTCTCTTTCCCCCTTTCCTTGCAAATTATAGGGGACGATCTCCCCCTGCCTCTTCTATCGCCGCCCCTGATTCTAAGAGAGCAAATCTCAGCTATACTTTCCGGCCAATCAAAATTCAAAGATCGTGGCATATATTGACATGGAATGATCACACTGGTTGCCACTCTCAGTAGGCCTCTACGAAGTTATTAATTGACATATGACTCCGTTCGCTTAATGAGGTACTGTGGCGCATAATGGGCATAGTGTTTATGGAATATTAAACCAGCGTTTACGTAAACAATGGAGAAAACAGAAAACGTTACGCTTACCGTGGGATTGCAAGTATCAGGTATTTTGTAACGAACAATTTAACTATTAATATTGTGATAGCTAATCATAGCTAGGTAACATACTGCAAAACCTCACCCCACCCCCTTACAAAATTATGTCTTAAAACGTTGTTCAGACGATTTTATTTTGGCGGGGGGCTAAAAAATATAGGTAAGTTAGTTAGATGAAGTTTAACGGCCCAGTTTCCAACCAATTGGTTCAAGGCGAGCCGGCCACGGCCTTTTTTCCATTTGTGGCTCACTGGCTTGTTTTCCCTTACTCCATGATTGATTATGTGGAGCATCACGCACAACGGCAGAAGGATCCATTTTTAAAGTCTTTGGTATGACTCGACCTGGGAATCGAACCCGGGCCTCCCGCGTGAGAGGTGGATGCTCTACCACTAGACCAAACACGCGGTCCTGCTAAAAAATATAGGGGGACATGTCTACCCTGTCCCACCCCCACCCGGTGGCGCCGCCGCTGTCATTGTATTAGAAAATGAGATGTACTTTGGAAACATTGGAGGTTCATGTAAACTATTACGAAAAATTGCATAACTTCTGTAAAATTGTTACGGGCTTCCTGTCTGGAGTTGCCTACTTACCGTGACCACATCCAGAAGCAACCGACAAGGAATCTAATCAGCCAAAGGCATTGACCTGACCTTATATGGCCAGGGCCGTAGCCTTGGCAAAATCCCTAGTGGGCAGTTCATGACATTATCTAAGTGGAGCATCAAGTGTTGTGCGTATAGATTTTTGACCCCCTTCTTTTTTTCATCTGTGCCTACGTGTCATCCTTTTAGGGAGGGTGCTGAAGGGAGAGTAAATGTAAGGCCGGATACTGTGCAAAATTGTTCTATCGATGGCAAAGCTTTGAACTGATTACATCTTTACAAATTGTCATTATGTAGTGATTTTCTTCTTTTTTTTTTTTTTTTTGCCTGGGAGTAATTCAAGAAGTGTTGTATATTCCGGGATGACACCGTACCACTGCACTCTTTGAGAAATTTTTGTCCTTGTAAAGTGGCTTGGATGCAAAATGGTACTATCTTCGTGAAGGGTCGAATAGGAATCCTCATTATGTAGAGACTTTACTATTTTGGTAGGGTGTAATTGAAGGGAACATTGCCTTAGGGGAAGGACGACAACTTTACTCTTTGGGAAACCTTTCTTGTTCTAAGTTTTTCTAGATCCAAATGGCGTTTCCGTCGTTGAAGTTTTGGTCTGAAACATGATCTGAAATTTAAAATATTAACTGAATTTCCAATCAGCTGTGGCATGGCATCCCTACAAGGCTTGTACCCGGTGAGAGCTTCCTCCTAGCGCTCTTAGTGCGTCACTTGGGGAGCCACCATCAGTGGCCGCGTAGCCGTAGCGTAGACCTTGCAGGAAAATGTTCGTTCGAATGTCTTCCAGATGGAAGAAGTGGGAGGGGGATGACACATTTTAGACCTTAAAGTTGCATCTAAAATTTCTTCAGTTTTACATTTCATGCTTTATAGAAACTACCTTGGATTTCAACAAGAAAAGATTTCATTAATAACAATCATCTAATTTGAGTTAATGTACCCGGGTATACTATTTTACGAATGGTTTTGAGATCATGTTAAAATATGCTTTAACTGAGTTGTGAAACTCACGTACAGAATCAGAATAACGTCTTGGTTCACTATGAATTTGCAATATTTATATTCTTACATATAATGGGAGATAGGCTACATGAAGTGAAATAAGAGGAAATTGTGAGATTTAGCTGCTGTTTCAAAACAAGTTTACGGTTACTGCTTATGTCCTTTAAATTAAAAGTTTCTTCACCAGCTCATTGAACTTATAATTAAAGGGAATCATCGGCTTTTTATGTTTAGTTATCGTATATGCAGGTGCAGTACTCAAGTGGTATGTCTTGTAGGAGAAAGGTGTTTCATTCGTTAGCAAGAGAAACGGTATAAGAAATCTTCCAAGACGGTGGTCCGGAGACCTCCACGGGAAAATGGTTTAGGGAAAAGGAACCCTTTTATGCGATTTCTCAGGTTCGGGGGGGGGGGGCCGAAATCGTAATTCGGGTAGTGAAATTTTCAGTATTTCAGTATTGAAATAGTCAAGTAGGACAAGTTTCATTTACTATTTGGAAATCTCAGGAGGAGCAGTTGCTCTGAAGGCTGAGTAGGTGGGTTGTGAAAAAACCCGGGCGTTCAGTCAAAATTTTGGATTTCAGAATGTTGAAAAAAGAAACAGGCAACTTGAAATAACGCTTGTATTATTTTTCCAGCAATTAAGTTAAGTAAGCATACCTTTAACAGTCGTCTCACAATTTGTGTGTTTTGATTCCTTGCCCAAAGCAGGCAAGCAATCTATGCGATGGTGATGTGTGTGTGTGTGTGGAAAATGTGATATACTAATTTACGCACTTGAGAGAGAGCACTGCCTCTGAAAGAAGCTAGTGAAGAACTGCCATACAGCAAGGAATTGATCACATGGAGTCTGAGAGGAGGTTTAGTACAGCTGCAAAGAAACAGATGAGGCGACAGATGCAAGTCGGATTCTACAGAACCAATCTCATACGCCACATCTGCCACAAAGACTGCCATTCTACATTTGGTCTTCATGAGGGTGCTTTCGCAACATGTCCAAAATACACCAAAAGGTGCAGACTCCTTCCGATGTTCTTACTGCAACAGGATCTGCGGCAATTCTGGCAGACTAGCATCTCACTCAAGGGCTCACATGCGCAGAGGTGACAAACTACTGAACGGCCGTTGGTGGCTTCGCCGAATACGAAATGGTCAATCAGGATCAGGATGTGTTTGTGACGATTAGCTTGTTAACAGGATATCTCAAAATATCAATGACCGACACTTTTCGTATTTCGTATATAGACATGTCATGTTGAGAGGAAGATCCCTTCTGTTTTTATGGGGGTCAAAGGTCATTTGAGGTCACCAGAGGTCAAAAACTGAAAGATGTAAACATGAAATTACAAGGGAGGAAGCTCGGACAAATTTCTTCTACGACATTTTTTTTCCACATTCTTCCCTTATTTAAGTTTTGGTAGTTCAAAGGTCATGTGAGGTCAGCAAGGGTCAAATTGTGAATACATCATCGAAATGATATAGTCAAGGAGTATAAATTTGAACCTGTGTGTACAAAGCTTTTGGCAAGGAATCACTAAGCCTTTGGGCTTTCTGTAAGTACCCCGGTACTGTGGATGCACTTAACTCCGAACCAAATTCCCAGAGAGAGGTGACTTAATGCCATCCATAAGTTACGTATGAGATTCTTTACAGTTACCCGTTTAGGGATATCGTGTTTACAAGGTTTTAATCTTTTGACCTCTCGTGACTTTAATGGCCTTTGACCTCCATAAAAAAATAAATGGGATCCTTTACTGAATCCTTTACATCTACATATTAACCCTTAGAGTTACCCTTCTTGAGATATCATGTTTACAAGGTTTTAACAATTGCGTTAGGCCATACTCTATTCTGGATAAATGGAGCAGCCTCCATAAACTGAAAGACGGCTATGCTACCCGTGAACGGACGTACGACAGATGTAGGTATTAGCTACGTGTAACAAGTGACTGCTACCCAAGGTCGTAGATGTAGCCTAATGTCGGAAAGGTAAACCTTGGGTCGGTAAACAAATTATTCCTTCTTTAATTATTTTTTCGTCAACAGAGAGAGGAGAATAGCCCAGTGCCCCCCAAAAAATGCCACTTTATGATTAGTCATATTGATAAAATCATTGGCAACGAGAGAATAAAGGAGTCACTGGCACTTACCGCTACGGCTTTCTTCTGGCAATAGTAAGGTAAATCGGCTAAGGAGCTGCCATGGGATGAAACTCTCAAGAGATGCTCCACTTGCATCTTCAAACGGGCATTACACATATTTTGTTCAGATATGCGTCCTTCTAGGTGTAGCACGTGGGCCTCTGTTCTTCGTAACCTATCGATCATTTGGTCGAGGTCAGATGCCAGATTTTTGGTATCTTCACCCATTGCCTTGTACATGCCACCTTCTTCCACTTGACTCTGCCAGGCGGAAAAAGGTAGCGCCAACGGAAACTGGTAAGAGATGAAATAGAACATGCAAAACCATATCATTGAGGAATGAGAGTCTCAGACATACATGCTATACGACCAAGTACTCATAACGGAAAAAATGTAAATACTTGCTCCAAGTAATCTTGGAAGTTTTTGCGCTCCTTCAACGCATTGTTTTTGTCTAAGAAGTTGCTGCACTTTGCAAGTAAACTCATTACGCACGAAACTCCCAAAAATACTAGTTTCTATAGTTTCTGAAACTTAAGCTTTACTCTTCCCGTCAGAGAAAATTAACAGTCTTGTGAAACTTCCAGCCATGCAATAGAGGCATTCATTCCGTAATGATAATTAGAAGAAAACTTATTTTACAACCGCGAAATTGACCATACAATTATAACATGCATACAATCTATTTAGTTGCATTAAAACTTACAGTTACGCATCTTTCATCACTGTTATGGCAAAAACAAAACTGAAGATAAAGTTGGACCCTGCTTCATTAATGGTTCCTATCTATCTTTAAAGTTATCGAACATGCAATATCCTATTGAAATAAACATAACTAAATCCAACATAAGTATACCAGACACGTCCGGTGAACCACGTTTGGAATGAAAAAACATAAGGTGTAGGTCCTGGACAGATGAATGTGACCAGATAACTTTCCGAACAATTGCCTGCGGCCTTTTTCGCAACCCCTACAAACTTTCCCAGGAGAATTCTCACCCCTCAGATAACTTCCTTTACGAAAAAGTTGAAATTGACGTTCCATGGTATCACCAACTCGGACAGTTCTCCCTGTACAATTCCCACCAGGACAACCCCACCCGGAAAATTCCAACCTGGACAATTTCCATCCGGGACATTTTCCATCCGGACAGTTATCACAATTGACGTAGAGCGGCAATCTGGGAATGAGAAGATACAGGTCAATACTTTTCTTGAGTAGGCTAAGAAGAATAAGGTGAGGATTCAGGAATTTTCGAAGGGGTGGACCACGACGGGGAAGCTCAGATGCACTATGACGGTAAAGCGCGGGTTTGTACGCATGGGTGAGGGAGCGGAACCCGCGTGGGATGCGTGGGGAATCCTTGCAACCACTCGCAATGTTATATTTTACCAGAAAGCCAAAAGGATTAGAGATTCCTTTCCATATGATATATTGTAGGCCTAACAAGTATGAATCACCCACATGACAAGCATGAGATCCCTCACAATTATCCTACTTGAGATATCATGCTTAATAAGGTAAAAACCCTTTTTAAATCTTGTGACCCAAAATGACCTTTCAACTCCACTAAAAACAATAAGTTTCACTTACCCTATATGGCCATGTACATGTTGATATGAACAATACACAGGCCAAGTATGAGATCCTTCACAGTTATCGTCCTGAATGGGATATTTTAGAGACAAAATTCAGTAAGTCCAAAAAGTGCAGAAAATTTTTCTCTTTTAGGGGGTGAAAACTGTATCTCAATAGCCTGCAGCGTTTGGAAGATACAAATTTTCAAAGAAATGCATTTTTTCAAGACCTTTCTTGAGATATCGTGTTTATAAGCAAAGCGTCATATTCACACATGCACACCCTTACATACACACACGACATCACCATCGCATAGATTCCTTCAGCCTTCGACAAGGAATCAAAAAGGTGAAAATGGTTTCAGTTACTCCGTTAAAGTTTTTGTTTAGTTTCATGCTGTGTAAAATGCGATGTTATCGGTCTATCACGTTTTATTGCAATCTGGCTAGTGATTTTCGATACTGTATAGCCCACTATTCCATCGAGTGAACTCTGTCAATATATACTTTAATTTAACCCATCAAAGGACTACCTTCCTTGTGAGCACTGTGCACTTGGGTACTGTGATTAATTCCCACAACCATTATTTTCTTCCTGTTATGCTACTTGGCAGACGGACCATTTCGAGTTCTTTAATTAATAACGCAATAAGAGATGTTGGTTACGCTGCGGGTAATGGCAGGGTCAATGTTCAAAGACACCGGCGTATTTAGAGAGGGGGCATTGGGCCATTATCCCCCTCACGGATGCCAATTTTTTTAGATCCTGAAAATACGTAATTTTTTAACACAAATTTTTCTTCAAAAGGCAGCATATGTGGCACCAGATTACATGTAAGGACACCCAATTTTTCAAAAAGTTTCAAAGGGGAGGGGTTGTCTCCCCATGGCCTCCTCACTGATGCCAATTCTTTTAGTTCCTAAAAATACCGAAATTTTGAAACACAAATCTTACTTCAAAAGGTACCAAAGGTGGCACCAGACTGCATTTTAGGACACCTAATTTTTCAAAAATTTTCAAAGGGGAGGGGCTTCCACCTCCACTTATACCCCTCCCCCAGACCTGCGACCACACAACATACTGAATGGCCCCCTTGAGAAAAATATTGCGTACGCCATTGCTCAAAAGGTTGGGAAATGTATCATTTTCTTCAATGTCGGGGTCTGTTGGGGCAAAAATGTGAAAACTAATGGTGGCACTCCGCTTAGATAATCGTTTCATTTGGGGCTCTCCAATCGCCGACACAAGTTGTTGCCCTTGTGCCAGACCACATACTTGTAGAGTCGTTTATCCGCAAACGCTGAGTGCGCTCAACTTCTTGACTCCTGAGAGCGGCTTGTCAGGGTGGTCATCAAGAACATCCCTCTCCACCGAGGAGTTATGATTTTTTTTCTGGTAAAGTATGTCTCATCATACAAGATTCCAGAACAGGAAATGCCAATTTAGAAAGGTTTTCAGCGCAGGTTGAACAGCCCGGAGATGCAATCTCATGCCATCTGGGAGCATTTGGGAGCCAAGAATTTTCTTGTACGCTCCGCGCCAACCTGTGGTGGCGCTCCGCTTAGATAGTAAATCGTGCTCCATGCCCGCCACCCCCCCCCCCACCTGCGTCATCGAATTCCTTGCTATGCCGCTGTTCAGGGACGACGGAAGGCACTGGAGCAGGCTTGGTGAATAGCTTCCAAGAGTGTTGAAGAGGGTATCATACACACTCATCTTTTCATACCTAATCGCGAGGGTCAACCAGCTAATACCGAGACGCATTCACTCATTCTTTGCCACGAATGGCCGATTACATTCAGGCTCATTCAGGCTAATCCAGGATAAATGTTTCAAGGGAAGGTGCACGGGATTAAACTGACTTTATCCCAACCTTGGATGGGACCAGTCAGAATAATTTGGCACTCACAAAACTCCAAATTGTAAAAGATCGAATTCTAAAACATTAGTATTTTGCAGCAGCTAAAGCTGCTCTGCCGCTTCCATTTACTATGAGTACAGAGAAAACGTACGAAATGACACTGAAGAAAAACCATGGAAAACAATTGAAATAAAAGTGAAATGTCGCATCAAGCGAAAAAATATTTGCAAAAATTTTGTGATATTAATCTTAGCTTAAACCTATTTTAGATAATTGTAATTTACGATTTTCGTTCGGCGTACACTCGCCCCACGCAATTCGTGCTGGTCTCACAATTTGTGGCCAATATACTGTTGGAGAGTGAATTGCTAAAACGGGGGAAAGAAAAGTAATCGGCAGGTCCCAGTGGTGGCTTCCTTACGGATCTGGTGTTTGTCATTATCCAGGTATGCCTGTATACATTGGCGGATATTTATTATTAAACTTAGGGATGAACAGGCCATATTCCTATATGACAGGGTTGGAGTCGAGTACATACAACCGAACCGAGTTCGAGTCCAGAAGGGAGAAGGGCCCGAGTCCAAGTCAAGTCCGAGTCCAGAACTCCTCGAGTCCAAGCCAAGTCCGAGTCCATCAGGACCGAATCCGAGCCGTGTCCGAGTCCAACTGCATTGCTAAACAGGCTCTTTCGATGGAGTTTCTAGAGGTTAGGGAAGATTGCGTGGCCGGGGGGGGGGGGGCTCACAACCTCTACCCGCTTAACATCTCCATATGTGGGATCTCTAAGGCGAACCATATGGGCCAGCATAGGCTACTGTATGGGGCCGATATGATTTTGCACCTAAGATTCATAAGGGGCCATTTGGGCCAGCCCGTACGACCCATGTAGGGCCCATGCGGGCAACTCATATGTTGCTAAAATATGGGTGAAGTGCAAATATCTCACATGCATGTGGGCTAGCCCATATGGCCCCTATTAATCTTGGGTGCAAAATTGACTGGGCCCCATATCGGTTCACCCATATGGGGGTCATGTAGGTTTGCTACCTGGGTAGATGATAGCTGAGACCTGTATGCCTAAAATTGTTCCACACAAAAGCAGTCTATTGAAAATGAAACTACATATGTACACTATCTGTGGTATTGCCTGTAGGGGGTTCCCAATGGGGAGAGGGGGAAAGGGGGAAGCCTATGTAAACTTCATACATGGAAGGGGAATGAAATAGGTACAAACAAGCAAACAGAACAGGGGAATGAAATATAGAACAAGCACATAGCACATATACAAGCATAGAAACTGGGGTATTTCAGGAAATCTGTAATTAATTTTTCCCATGTAGTGTGGAGCATTAGTATGTCACCAATTTATTTTTAGCTGTTCCATAGGACAAAGGTGCCCCTTTGCAACCCAGAATGGTTACATATATACCAAGTGATCCCTTTTGAGTATTAACATATAGCCACATAAAATAATTTACCTTTGCTTTGCCCCTAGCTACCATTGCTTCTAAATTTAACTCTTACAACTAAACAAAAAAAATAAAGAACATGATAATGCGCACTTCAGCTTCTACTCACTTCATTTATCAAGGAAAATATCTGGGGCATAACTTTTGAACAAAAATTCAGTTAAAACGATGAAAAATATAGACCAGATTGCATCCATGGACACCTAACCATTTGAAATTTCCTCAAAGAACAGGGAGAACCCTCCCCTTAGACCCCTTATCCAGGACGGCGGTAAATGCCGTGACACCCCATTTGTGGCTCTGACCCCCTAAAAAGTTCATCCTAGCTACGGCCCTGTTATCTGCTAAAACAGCTAGGCAGATTTAGTCATGCAAGTACTAGCTCCGAGGTAGTACTTCCTTGGTAGGAGCATAAAACGCCTTTGGCATGGGGCCCAGTTCCCCGTCTTAGGGCACATTTCAGTAATGTCCCTCTTTTCTGGCAAAGCAGGCGAAGCCCAGGCAGCTCTGAAGTAAATACACGACTGCAGAATAAAGAATTTTACTGTCTACAAATGGCATTAAGTACGAACTAAACACACCATAAATAGCAGTTTGTCTATATCTTTTCAAAATAGCATAATTCGGACTAACCTCTTTTAAATTTCTACAAAATGCAGCGGGATTGATGCTGGGGAGGGTTATAGAATTCCTACCGTGAAGAGGGTCATAGAGAGGTGCTGGTCTTAGAGTTTCTGGTTGTCTTGACAACTAAGTGAGTTACGTAACTGATGAAGAATTTGCAAAGTGCTATGAACAAATGCGTAGCAGGAATGAGCCAGCACAAAATCAGTTCATTTTGGAGGAAATAAGCAAACACACCAACATGGAGCAATCTAAATGCAAACCAGTTGTTAAGACCGACAGATTTGTGATTAGTGGTAGTTTTGTGTGTGTCAAGGCCTGGTGTATTGCCCATTGTGTCAGTGACTGGAGATATAAAGAATGTCTGAAACTGCTTAAAGCTGGAAAAGTCACAGTGATGCATAAAAACACAGGAAGAAGAAGGAAGACCAAGGAGGCAGCAATTGCACTGGCAAGGATGACCAACCTCTTTAAGAGACAGGGTGACTACATATCCCATTAGCCAAAAGTTCATCTTCCCCACACATGGACTAAAATAGCCATTTTTGAAAGAATGATTCTTGAATTGAAGCAGAGCCACTACTCCCCTGAAGATCAATTTCATACGAGCATTTTTTACGCCTATGGGTAAAGGAATTGCCTGAGGTTGTTATTCCCAAAGTAAGTACATTAGGCTGTAATTAGAACAAGGCTCAAGGAATCTAAGCCATGGCGATGTTGTGTGTTTGTGTGTGCGAATGTGAATGTAACACTTTGCTTGTGAACATATTTTCTCAAGAAGGGTATGGTACCGGTAAGTTTGAGGTATCTCATAAATGACATGTAGATTGCCTATGTTGAGTAGAAAATCCCTATTATTTTTGGTGAAGGTCAAAGGTCATTTGGGGTTTTCAGAGGTCTAAAGACTAAAAACCTTGTACTATATATGTAACCAGAGTTGTTGACTCGAGTCGCTGACTTGGACTCAAGCCCGACTCGAGTCACCCTTTTTCTTGACTTGCGACTGGAATTGAAAAAAATAACTTGGACTTGACTTGACTTGAAGACAAAATGACTTGCGACTTGACTTGCACATATTTGACTTGGCCACATTAAATAAAAATGTCGCTGAGTGTAACATGAACTTTTTTTACCACAAAATTGCGTAACATCAGATTGCAAACTTTTCCCTCATTTATTCGAGATCGCATTGTGCCGTGAGTGAGACGGATACTAAAAAGACACTCAGAGGTCCGAAAGAGGACAGCTGTAGGGTGAACGTGGGGCACAGTGAGACACAAAAGTTATTTTTCATCAAAACTCACTCACCGAACCATTAAATCAAGTGATATTTTACAGGTAGTATGGTCACTCAAAAGTCTTTTTATAACCCAGTTTACAGGTGTTGACCACCTGTGCAAAGGTCATTTAAAGCTTTATATATTTTTCCCAAATTGCCTCACTGTGCCCCGCAATATGGGGGGGGGCACAGTGAGACAGTACATGCAGCTCGGCAACAAAATATTCCAGCCAACAGCTAAGCTGCTTGTTATGAAGCATTTACTATACATGTAATTTATGCACAATATAAACTCATTCCTAGTTTTGAAAGACGAGTTGCGATGAAATCATATTTAGGTGTCTCACTGTGCCCCACTCTCCCCACAACTGCCATAAAATCCCATATATTGATAACCATAGATCATTATATTGCTGTAATATGAGCAGAGAGGCAATACCAGAAGTCATATCAATGATTTATCACGTAAAATGAGTAGATATTCAAGTAAAATTTGAATCCAATTTTCCGGTAATGCACACACCATGTGACTCACAATTAACTGTCTCACTGTACCCCACGTGTGAAATTTTTAAATGAACCAAATTTTTCTTAAACACAAAGAGTTGGAGGAAATTTTATCCATGCATTATAGCTTCAAGCTTGAAGGTCCCATTTTTGTGGCAAATGATGTGTCGTTCTCAAAATAGTTATTTTGAAACAATTTTTAAAAAACAAATATACAGTATGTACAACTATAAGCATTTCGAGAATGACTCTCTTATTACCTGTTATATCCTTTAGCAAAATGTATTTAAACTTAATTATTCCTAGAATTGGACTGTACAATAAAAAAAAATTGACATATCTCAACAATCCCTTGTCCTATTAACCCAGTTGATGTATCATTTTAAAGCTAAAACATAGGGCTACAAATGTGGAAAATACTATTGAAAAGAAAGTTACAGCTCAAAAATGGCAGCAGTATATACAGTATTACAAATTGTAGGGATGGCAGAGCACGTGGAGGAGGAGGAAATGAGTGATTCTGCATCAAAGTTTTGTTTACCTCATACCTGTTTGTTGCTTTATGGATTTATCCATTTTACAGCAAATATAATTTGTAAAATTAGGGGGGCACACGCACCAGGTTTGCAAATTTCTTTCTTAGAGGGGAGAGCTGGTGAGGTATTGATTGGTTGTTCGATTTTAGTAAAGGGAATTTGGACATCAGGGCATCTTATGGGGCCTTGGCCCTCTTTTTTTCCAAATCTCCCAACTATGTTAGTCCTAGCTCCACACATAACTGTCGGTATGGCTTCTCTTTGTGCAGCCACAATCGTAGATTATTGCTTAAGGCCATACAGCATCAAGCATACAAGACCCTAATGTGTAATCAAAATACTCCCTCTGTGCATACTATGTAGTATAAGCTACTCTGCATTTTTTTGAATTTTGTAACGCTGATGTCAATGACAGAGCAGTCACCAACTGTGAGTTTTGCTTACCTCATTGGGTGAGAGGAATTCCTCTCTAACCTATTATGTTATGTTTTGTTATATTAATGGTCCAACTTCCTATCTTTTTCATTAGTCAACAGACTTTTTAAAGTGTACCACTTGTACGCAGCTTCAAGAAGTATACGAAAATGTGTCCTCTCAAGCTCAGAGAAAGCAGATTGCAGACTTGAAACCAACGCATGACAGATTAGTAGAGTATGAAACACTTTTCTGCTTCAGTTGAATTTATGTAACTTTGTGGTATTTAGTTAAGCTTATTATACTAAATGCAGGGTCAGAAGCCATCACTTAATGCTCAGTGATGACCCTCTTACCAAGTTGATTGTGGATGAACATTGGCGAGTTTGACCTACTCATTTACGACAAGTGTTCAGAGTTTTTCAAGGCAGAGGTGGACCAATCCCAAACTTCCGCCCAAGACCGCCATTTAATGCCGCCATCTGGTGGACGAGACTTACGGGAGTGTTTCCCCCAGTCTTAAGCCACTTTCCCAAAGGCTAAGAGGGGTGGGAAGCCCCCAGGTCAGCAGCCCAACAGCTGTATGGAGCAACCTGAATCAGACGAGACCTGAATCAGACAAATGCAAACCCCAAATGAAATCACCAATTTGAACCCCCTCTGCACCACTGTGAACAGCATTGCTGAACAAGCACATGAGAATCCCCAGAAAATTCAAATGGTTTGACTGGGATTTGATCAGGGGACCTACTGTATACTGTACGATTGCAAGGAGTACACTCTTACAGTACCACCAAGCCATCTCTCCTCCCTTTGTGGTGATAGTCATTTTTGTTCTTTATTCTGGCAATAAAAATTTTGCTCAATATGAATAACAAATTAAAGCAAACTGTTTTTATGACTTCGTTTCTTGTGGCACAAGCATACTGTACATCACCAGATTCTTAAGTATAGTTTCCATTTTTTTTTTAATGTTCCACACAGGACTGAAAGGAGAGCTTGCCATAATGCCCGTGAAAAGGCCAGACGGGATCCTGGCGAAATGACTTGTGTGATAATAGACGGAATGGATCAGTCCAAGACAGATATTCCACATTTGATTGTAAAAGACAAAGACTGCTCGAGTCAGGCTTAACTCCAGGTTCATTTAACAGATAATTGGATACTCACCATAGTCATGTCGTCACGTCAGGTAAATTACAATTGAAGGGCATTATGAAGGTTTGTAACATTAACTGTTGTGGCTACTGTAGTTGAATTGGCACATGGCTAGGGTTTCATTTAAAATTATTTTGTCTGTCTGTGGAGTTAATTTACACTGTTTTTTACTGTATGTATCACTAATATTGTAAGTAAGGAACAGTTTTTTTTTTATAAAAGTAAAGGTTCTTAGAAGCATATGCTTTGACAAATAGTTAGGGCTTTGTGAGGCCGATATAACTTGGAGATGCAAATTAAAACTAATTCTTTGATTTATAAGCACAGAATCAGAAGCTAATTCAAGTTGGGGGTGGAGATCAGGATATTTCATATCCTTGCACTTTTGGAAAAATAAATGAGGGCCATATGTATGCCATATGATGCTACATTTTAGGTTTTGGAAGTATACTATTGAAAAAGTTTGATATTTTAGTGAAAGGATTTGTAAATTTCACAGGCTGCTTTAGACAGAAGTGGGGGAGCAATCTTCATCTCCCTTTCTGCTTCCCTTGTGTTCTTCCATTGATAATTTTGAAAATGATCACAAATTGCAAAACCTACGATACTATGTCTTAACCAGATAAGAAGCTTCTAGTGTTGGTTTTCACTGGCATGCTAGCTAAACAAGTGCTTTGTGCAAAGTCATGTTTCATCTCTTAAAAAGAGTTACAATAGTTTACTTTGATCTGTCTCAGTGTGGCTTCTTGCTTTGTAGAGAGTAGAGTCTTCTGCCTGGTAATAAAAATTTGCTGTTTTAAAAACAAGAGCTTGTACCAATGTAGCAATTCATTTTCCATTGGGGTCGTGAGTTGGATGAGGCATTAGCAAATCATGTAGCATTTGCATGAATTGTTTGCTACCCAGATGTGAGTACTTAGATACGGTGTATGGGGATTGCGTATGAAATTTTATGAGTCCTTCTTTTTTAAGTTTTTCTTTGTTAGTTTATTGGGGAGCACTACGTCTCTGCGGTACATGTACTTGTATGGTATTATTGGATACTGGTAAATCCGACGTATTACTGTATGTGACAATTACATTTTTAAATGACCTGACTCTGTGAGACTGATATGTGATCATTCATCATTGCTATTCAACACAGGTCTTTCCTCCCTTAAACTGCAATTACATTTCCACCAGTGTCCTTTAACACCTTAAAGCTTTGTTTAAAAGTCAATAGATTTACAGTAAGTAAAGTTCTGAGGTGTTTCTACTCGTAGAATCTTTCAGGCAGTGGCCCTTGCCATATTTGTTAAAGATAACTGGTGCAGAAATGCTTTTACAAGATACTTCCTTTATAACAGTACTTTATACTGTACTTTAGCGTGAACCATACGCCCACCCAGAATTTTTTTTAATAGTTTTACATTTACAGTACAGGGGGAAAACTACCATTTGATTTCCATGATCTCAAGCACATTCCACATGATGGCAATCTAACCATCTATTGCTTGACAGAAGCTTTGACATCAGCTGGTGGATATTTGGGCAACGTTCTCTTCCTGCAAATGGACAATTGCTACCGAGAAAATAAGAACAAATTTGTTTTGTCTTATGCTGCCCTTCTTGTTGAGAGAGATATTTTTGAGGAGGCGAGGTACATTTCAAACTTTGTTTTAATACAATAAGGGCTCAGAGTCCCTGTGGACGTTTTCACCATTCTGGTGATGAAAAAATGGCGCAGTTTTGCAGTGAAAGAAAAAACAAAACCCTTTCATTTAAAAGCATTGCAATTAAATGCATTCACTTATGATGAAATTAATGTAATATCCATAAGGATCAATTTTTACAATTTTAATGCCGTGAAAATTCAAATAAAAAATTTCTTTCTTTGTCTCTTTTCAAGGTTTATGTTCCTTTCCTTCCTGTTGGCCCCACGTATGAGGATGTCGATCAGATGTTCTCCTGTGTGGCTAGGCACCTTCAGCACACCAATATTTACACTTTAAGTGGTGAGTTGCATTAATTAATATGGGTTTTCTGACTTACTAAGAAGTGGACGTGAACTTTTTTTTGCTTGTATATATTTACCTGTTATAATGTAATACTATGGAGCACTCACATTAGTTTTATTCTTATGTTGAGTCACATTAGAAGGTAGAATACCACCGTGACATGGCAAATTCTTTTTGTACATTAGTTTCAACAATTGTTGGCATAGAATAAATGATATTAGCAGAATAGACAACTTTCACATTGCTGTGAAACACAGCAATGTAAAAGGGGTGTCAACCTCCATATGTGTACCACATGTATACCACAATTCAGTTCCCTTGAATGAACCTTGAAATTTCCTTCCCACAAGTAGGTGTTACCAAGAGAAAAGAAATCATTATACTGTAGCATGTGCTGAACCCGTGTTAAATGTAAAAAAAGTAGTCAATCACAGTAGTGACATTGTAGTTTGTTTAATTTTGTATTATTATTGTTAAGGTGTCAAAATTAATAGCAATCAATTTCTCAAATCTCATTTGCCCTTTGCTTTTCAGAGCTAGGACTGCTGAACTGATCAGCAAAGGTGCATTGTGCTCGACATAAATAGAGACACTTTCTATCCAAGTTGTTAAGAGTGTAGTGTAGTGAAAACTTCTTAAACAAAACTTGTCGTGAGCATTTTCGGACATTGTTCTCTATAATTTGCAGATCTTGAATCTGAGACGGCTCAAAGCTTCACACCAAGAATTGATGTGAGAACTGTCACACATGTGCAAGATGTGAAAGCTGTCCTCAACAAGCACCTTTACGGGCAGTTTGGAAACCATAGCAAACCACACTGGTTTCGTTTCAGGAAAACGAATGGAAGGTGCTATATGCATTACAAGAAATAGGAAGGAGACCTTTGGCAGCCAGAAACATTCCAAGAATACCCTCATGGACTTCTTTGTTTACGGGTAGGTGGAGTATGAGATATCAATTTACAGTGAAGAGTAGGGTGTTTTCAAAAACTTTTCATGAAGCTGCTTTCCACATGGTATGGATAGGATACACCATGAAAATTATTGGGCATGTATGTCACCGTACGGAAAGTGGGTAAAGTTTGCCAAACAACTTTGGATTAATGGGTTTACCTAGAGGCTTGTTTCCCAATTTAGTGGCAAACAAAACTTTTTCAAATACTTTTCTTACATAAGTTTCTGATCATGCCTTATTTCAGTATTTTCCTATATGTACACAGCCAGTTAAAGTTTTACCCTACTGCATTCAGTGTGTATATGCCCCTTTGATGGAGGGTAAAGTTTTTACTACGACATGTATCTCCTGTACTTTCAAAGTAATAATAATATTGCTCCTTGCTAAGGTTGTCATGTTTAAATGTTTACATACAAATGATTAATGGTATAAACTGTGCCTAATTCAACCAAATGTTTGGACAGATTTTCTTTTGTTTCTCCCTCTTCTCTCTGTAGTAGCTCAAAATCTGTTTCTCATTGCCACCAATAGGCTGTAAATTTTTTGCTAAGAATGCGTAGGGTGAAAGCACAGTGGGCCAAATCGTAGGCACGGTGAGCTGCTAAAGAAACCAGTCAGGGCCTTGAAATTTGGAAAGTTCTTACTCATACAGGATAGCCTGTGAGGTTTTGGGGGAGGTGAATAGTTATTTGAGAATACAGGAGGTTAAAGTGTACTGTTCACAAATGTAAAATTTATCTTACATAATCAGAAACCCCAAAGGCATTTGTATTGTTGTTACAGCATGTTCCTGAAGTGGACCAAGTTTTGCCTTCGGTGGTGCCGTCTTTGGACAAGATTGATCTCCCAAAGTTGATAAAGGAGTTACCAGGATCATATTCACATAGGTTGCCAGCATCAGCAGAGCAGTGGTGGCAGGTGTTTCTGCAGCATATACCCTCTACTTATGAAGCTGTAAGTTACTTATGACAAAATACTTCAAAGCAAAGCAAATCTGCTTCCTAGCCAACAAACTTGGTTGAGTGCCATGCTGAAGTGTCCTTGAGCATACCAGTAGACCAGTTAACCGACCTGACTTTGCTATGAATCTTGACATGTACAAATAATATAATTAAAATGCTGCAAAATATAGTCTTTACAAATAAATTTCAGCAAAATGCTCGAATTATTAGTAATGTTAGGCTGACATAGCTCCATAGTTTATTAATCAATTTAGAGTTTGAAAAACGTGTTCAACTTTATGTAGCCAGTGTGTCACTTACATGATTTTGTGTCAATGGAGAGTAGCTGTCTTCTTTGTGTTTTAATGATTCCAAATAATAACAAACTCAAGTTCCTTTTTGCCATGAGTAAATCTGCAATGTATGAATCAGGAATATAAATCCCACTCTTTTGCCAGCTTCCAGATGTACAAGAGTGGAACCTTTTAAAGCTGGAGAGAGTCCGATCATCATCTAATAACATGGTACATGTAGCTTTTAGCAATTATGAAATTGAAAAGATTCAACTCCGCATTGAAGAAGAATGTCCAGAGGTATGTAGAATCCCCTTTAAATGACAAAGGACTCATTAAAGTGATATTAACTGTTTCACAAAAGGGAAATGCATTAATTTGTCCTGACCAAATCATAAACAGAACGTTTAAGCAGTCCATTCGAACAATGAGGATAAATAAAGAACTCTCAAATTTTGTTCAATTATCATAAAAATAACGACAAAAAATGTAAGAATCCAAGGGACTTTCCATCCTGCCATCATTATAACATGAAAGTGTAACCTAGATCTTCTCAAGGTTATAGTAACACAAACACCTGTGGGCGATTCAAATTCTTGATGGTCAAACCACGCACGAAATTTTTGGTCTAATGGTATCAATTTGGATGATGATATGTGAGACTTGGACTGTTGTTGTGAGTGAGTTTTCTTTTGTTCTTACGCCATGTGTACTGCTATGTGCAGAATCCAACCTACATAGTCACACCTTTCCCATTCATTCGAAAGAGGGAAGGTCCGCTTAAGTTCACATAAACAGAATACTGAGTACTGTACTTCGGTACGTAGCCGTGTGACACATTGAATATTCATTTGTACTCAGTAGGCGTGGTTTAAGCAGCTTGTAATGAGAAAGCTTTTTTCAAAATAGGTGGCGAATTTTCATTGTTTTGCGGCTTTTCCTCTAAGTTCAAGTACCTTTTCTGCCATGGTTAGTCCAAGAATGAAAACGTTTGTTGAAAATCGTAGTTCATGCATTGGCAAATAAAGAAAAACAACCCTTTTGTGAAACAGACAATATCCCTTTAACTCATTCATTTGTGAAATCATTTATTTTCTGGTTGGTTTGTATGCTCATTATGGTGTTAACTCGTTCATTCTGTACTTTGCATTTTTGTATGTCCATTTGTTTGCTTCTTCCTTCCTTTCTTCATCAGGACATTCACTCGATTGATTAATTGATTGGTTGTTTGATTGATTGTTTGATTGATCGATTGATTTATCAATCGATCCATTGATTTTTTTATTTTATTTTTTTAAGGTTAGAATTGGAGACAAAGGTAGAAGCCACATATGTATAAAAGGGACGGCAGACTACATTACTGTAGCAGATGGAAGTTTGGTGGCTGTGCACTTGGATGAAAGGAAAGTAGACCTTTTATTGGAAAGGTGCTAAAATAGGTTGGAGACAATGTTGAAGTCCAATGGATGAGGGGAAGTTACACTGGACTTTGGCAGCTTTGGGTAGAGGGTGTCGGTCGAAATAGCAAGCGGTATTGCTCTTCTTTGCCAATGTCATCACTTATTTTGTGGGACTTTAAATTGACAAATATGAAAAGACTGCAGAAAACAACTGTGGATATGCTCAAAGCCACGTATGAAGAACTTGATATCGAAAAGCAAACTATGTAAAAGAAATTAGACAAGCATGTGTATGTGTTGGGCCTGCATGTACTTTTTGGGGAAATCTTTGAAATCTGAGCTGTCCGTAGAAGTGATCTCTTGTGCTTTAATTCCTGAATTCTATGGACAGCGGAGCCACTGTGAGATGGAAACATTTTTTTCTTTTTAAGCGGGAGAGGTAGTAATAATTAAATTAAGGACTGGCACTAATTGTGTGTACTGCACAAAAGTATAGGGTAGTTTGGTGGCTAAGATTTTCTTTCAGTTACTGCAAGTACCATTTCAAAGCAAGTGCTCCAAATCATTGACCAAATAAATGTGACACAGGTAGCAAAATGGTGATTGCATCTTTTACCTAATACTGATGCACAGTGGTGATGAGAGGAAATTTGATAACTTTTAAAGTACATCATTTTTGGTTCCTTGCTTTAGCAAAGGAACCTATGTTGTCAAGTTGGCGTGTGTGTATGTGTGTGTTTGTGTCTGTGACGCTTGCTTCGGTACGCTGTAACTCAACAAGGGAAAGATGGACTGAACTTAAACTTGGTATATGGATGTGTCATGGTGAGAAGGTGTGCCCTATTGTTTGGGGGTGAGGTCAAAGGTCATCTGGGGTCACCAGGGGTAAAAACTGAAAAACTTGTTAACATGATATCTCAAGGTAGGAAGCTTGGATAGATTTCATACTTAGTATGTGGATGCGTTGTGTTGAGAAGATAAAGTTGTTGTTTTTGGTGGAGGTCAAAGGTCATCTGGGGTCACCGGGGGTCAAACACTGAAAACTTGTTGTTAACACAGTATCTCAAGGTAGAAAGCTTGGATAGATTTCATACTTGGTATGTGGATGGGTTATGGTGAGAAGATGAATCCTGTCATTTTTGGTGGAGGTCAAAGGTCATTTGGGGTCACTGAGAGTCAAATACTGAAAACCTTTTTAAACACAATATCTCAAGGAGAGAATGTTGGATAGATTTCTTACTTGGTATATACTAGATCCACCATAGTGACATGCTGTGACGGTCCTTCTTAAAACTTCAACAAAGACACCTTATCAGATCAAAGGCGGCATGGGGTTTATCTGGTATCAGAACCTCGTTACCTGATCTGTGCCTTCAAGCGATCTTTTCTATCATTGAGCTCACACTGCGTAAAAAACCAGTTAACACCTACTTGACTACCCTGCTGGCCTAAACCTATTACGTAACTTGTTTGTGTATTTTGATAGATCAGGTACTGCCAATCAATTACTCAAATGTGAAAGCTGACTGTATCAGGTGTCTATGTAGTGTGCTTCATTTCCTCCCTGAGACGATGAGATGTAAGCATGCAGAGAAGGAGAATGTTACAAACCTTAAGAAGAACAGTTTCATCATGGAGAAGCTGTGTCAAACAGTTTTTGGTGGAGGTCAAAGGTCATCTAGGGTCACGAAGGGTCAAAAACTGATAACCTTGTTGTTAGCACAATATCTCAAGGTAGGAAGCTTGGAAAGATCACATACTTAGTGTGTAGATGCCTTATATGGTCGGGAAAACAGTATATTTTCGGTGGAGACCAAAGGTCATCTGGGTTTTTTTTTGTGTGACAGTACTTTAAAAATATTCCCAATCTGAGTAAAGACGCCCCATGTGTGCCTTTTTTCAGTGTTCTCCAAAAATGAAATCTACTGAAAAATATCTCAAATGCCTCTCTTTGGTGAAGTGCACATTTGACTAGTTTTCAAAAGAAATATCTCAAAATGCTAAATGCAATAAATTGAAAGCTCTTGCAGTCATGTTCTACGGAGTTCTGCAATTATTATACTCGATTCGTTTGTTCTGTGGGAAGTCTTGAGAGATTAAAAAGAGTACACGACGAATGCGCTCGAAGCGCACCGAAAAATAATACTTTTGCGAACATTTTAGTAATCTTTGCTTTTATCTTTGCCTTTTATAAATCTATTACCTATCTACAAATTGCACTGAATATGCACTAAACAGACCTTAAAATTGGGTGTTGGGAGTCCCGTCGCATTTAAGTAAAATCATGTTAGTGCGCAGTTGCCATCGACCCAATTGCGAACCATTTTGATGAATTGGCCAACAAAGAAGGGTTGCGAGACCAGACGACTGTTGCAGAAAGTCAATGTGCTCGCCCTCATTTGTGATAGATGAAAAGTAGATAGATTAGTATCAAACCCGGCTGTGCCTGGCTGTGTGTTGCATAGTTAATCTACAAGTTGACTGCCACCTGACGCAACTAACCACGTATACCTACAACCCATCCCCAACGAGCATTCAGGTTAAGCTGAATTTTAATTCCAAAAGGCTTTTATATCAAAATGTCCAACATGGTGTTAAAGGAGAAGCCAACCCACGGATTGTGCAGTAAACCACTAGTAGGGACTAATATTCTGCCGCATTTTCTGAAAAAGCTAGTCAAAACAGCATTTCCCCAAAT
>WURT03047138.1:0-14462 GCA_009936505.3 Holothuria glaberrima
CAGAATAACAGGTCAGTGTTTAACCAATCAGAATGCAGGATTCTCAATAACGGATGGCTAGAGGTGGTAGAATTAAATATTAAGGAGGTTTAGGAGCATCATTGGGTCTGGGAAGTGTTATTTCCAGCGATCTGGGAGGTAAATTTGCCAAACTAAATTTCTTGACAGCTACGCGCGATTCCATGGTTGCGCTCCGCTTAGATAGTACCAGGGAACAGACATGCGTCCTTACCATTACCCAAGACAGATCTGCATCCATGACAGATAAAGTGATAAATAGAATGATAGAGTGATTGATAGGAAACATGTTGCCATAGGCTCATACTGCTTGTAGTATGAGCTAAAAAATTGCATAATCGACGTACATGTACTAAGTACGTGAACCGTGTTGCAAAATGTCTCAGAATGCTCTCCGAAGTTGCCAAGTTGAGACAGACTGTCGATTTCGGGTGTTAATCGTCTGAGTGCTCTTTGTGAAATCTAACTATGGGACGCTCTTTTCTTCAGTTCTTCTCTGGTGTCATCTTCGGTCTTCTTCAGAGTGCATTCGGACTAATTTTGCCAGATGGTCACTTAATAATAGTTAACTTTAAGTTAGTAAAATTTAGTCTTTAGCAGGTAATCCCATTCATTCAATTCGAGATGAAGTTTTGGTCATACAAAATACCTGCAGAAACTCACCCGGGAAGAGTGGAAACACTGGCTATACACCTCTGCAGCTTTTGAAACTACTTAGTCTAACGGAGACAATTCGTTAGCACATGTTTTGAGCTGTAATTCAGACTGATGGGGTGGAGGGATGAAGGAACACCTTCTCAATATGGACATCTTTTGGTCTGAGATTAAATATTTTAGGCACTTTTGGCCCAGTTTCTCCTGATGGAAAAAAAATGGTTGAATTTTCTTGGTGGCCAAGGGCAGAGGGGTTCCGGACCCCCTGGATCCGCGCCTGAATATTTAGTATTTTTCTTTGTCATGCCCTACATATGGTGTAGAGTTATGCTAGATCTACATGGAAATATATTCAAGCATTCCAATAGTATCAAATTTCAAGGACAAACAGGCAGGGGGTAGATCCGGTTTGGCGTTTGGGGATTGGGGGGCAAAAATTTTCCGACAGCCCGAGTCCTGGATCGTGTCCCACCAGACTCCTGTATGAGCAATTCATTCACACGAACGCCATCCCACACGTACACACGGACGAACAAACACGCAGACACAGACATAAACATACACAAAATACATTATAAATCATACGGTTAGCTGTCTTCCCACTTTAATTACTTTCCTTTTCAGTTTTTTTTTCTTCAGATAGAGAATCTATGAAGGAATCAATTATACTGAAAGTTGAATAAAAGGAAAAAAATGCGTTTCATACTGGACAAGATTTTGTAATTCTGAACTCGTGTATTCCTCGCCTTGTAGGTCTTTGTACTTGGCAGTGCGCAATCCTTACCATTACGCAAAGCAAGACATTACAACCACTGTTCAACGATACCATCAGACAAAACAGTGCATTTGATTTGATTTGTTAAAGTAATATTTTAGAAGAGTAAGTGGACGTGGACAGACGTCAAGAAAAGCTTTGTTTGGGCCTGGAATCTTTTTCTCCTATCGCTTGAAGAATGAAAAGATAACAAGGGGGGGTAAGAACAATTTGAGAATTTGCACTTATCAATGTTATTCGTTAGTGACCCAGTCAGCCTTTAACGCTCTATACAGGGTGTAACGTTGCTGATACCCGTTTCTAGCTTTGTACCTTAACCCAGACTAGGTTAACTTAATAATGCAATAAAAGTTTCATGAAAAATGTGCGGGAAATGTTACAGATCGACATTCTACATCGAAGAATTTATCCGAATGTTCAAGGCTGCACGGTAAAATGGAATTGTTGCCTTTGTAAACTCAGATTTTAGTTTTTTTTATTTTAGTAGTCTTTCCATTCACAACTTGAAGGGCTTGAATGTGTTTCGACGGAAGTCATTTTTTTTTTTTTTTTGCAATGAACCGGTTAGCGATATTTCTCAGGCTGATACCATCTATAGTCTGTAGGGTTACATGGCAAAGGCCATATAGTTATTCAGCAACTCTTACAACATGGTGCTCCTTAGATGAGTCTTCAGTCTGCGAAGTTGACTGATAAATGTTCTTTCTGTCGACGCAGTGGTGGAGGGGCAAATAAGGTACGGTGTGAGCAATGTCATGACTTGAGGAATCATGTGTTGTACACTAGATTTGCGAAGCAGACATATCCCGGTACCAGGTACACAATAACCTCTCTTAAAAGATTACATTAGAGAATCCGCTCCCTTGAAACTTGGACAAACTCATCCTGTCCTTGAAGTCCTCGCTTGTTAAACAACTGACAAAAAGCCACATTGTTGTAGATTGCATGGTCCAGTGACCGCCCATTGTTGTTTGCGGTTTTCTATTGTTGAAAAATCGGCCAAGTCATGACGTCCACTTTCAAGGGGCAGAATTCTCTAATGATGTCAAACCCAAATTTGTTTTTGATACAATAAAGACAAACTGATTCGAAGCATAAACTGGTGAAATTTTCATTCAACTCCCATGTTCGGTTCTCAAGGTAATAACAACTGAAGTTATCACATTTTCTACTAGAGGTCAACTTGTAGCAAACAGGTGTGATGGCATGGCTTCCCATTGACAACCAATGTTTTGTATTTCTTTATTTTTTCATCCTATTATTTTGACCCTGGATTGATCAGGGTTGCTATTTTGCCCCTAAGACATATAAAGTTTTAAAAATTCCACTGGTCAGGATACATTTATGTATGAATATTTTAGAGTTTTGTTGTATAAAATTGGGAGTAAATTTTAAGGTAAAACAAAACATTGCCCTTCAATGTGAAGCCATGACATCACACTACCTCCCCCTTTGAATATTTTTGAAAAGTTTGGTGTCCTTACACTGGCATGCAATATTGCAGGTATTTGGCGCCACATTATGCATTTTGAAGTAAAATTTGTGTTAAAAGATTTACGTATTTTCAAGAACCAAAAAAAAAATGGCATCAGTGAGGTATTGGGGCCAATCCAGTCCATTAAAGTTTAGTCCTCAGATTCACCAGGGGAGTAATAATTTGATACTTGATAGTAAACTACCAAAAGTGCTGCCAGTAGTAGGATTTACCCTTGAGTGCACATAAATAATTGCACCCAGCCATGTATGATTGTAGACACATCTGATACTGACCAACTGTACCAGCTATTTATAGCCTAGTATATGGTACTGTGAACTGTTGTATTCCACCACTCCTGGAAGGTAATGGGTGGTTACTCAAAAGTATGTTCTGGAGACCAGATCTGATGTTTTCAAAAAAACGAAAAAAAATTGTGTTAGGCAGTGAAAACCCTATCTCAATAGTATCTTGCCTTTGGAAGATACAGATTTTTGAAGAAATGCTACATTTTCAGCTTCCGCAGTGTATGATGGGAAATCTGTGATGTTATCTGGGCAAATTGGTTAGATGTAGCTTGTGTGTTTCTTTATAATGTTGATATCACTATATTGAACATTTTCAGGGCCGTAGCGAGCGAGGGGTGTGGGGGTGTCACACCCTCCCCCCCCCCATATCTGGTCGCCGTCGGCAAATTTTCGGTCTGTCGGCAAAAAGGGGAGATGGGAAGGAAAAGAGAAGAGGAGGAAAAGAAGAGGGAAGAAGGGAAAGGGGAAAGAAGGAAGGGAGTGAAAGGGAAGACGGAGAATGGAAAGAAAAAAAGAGAAAGAGAGAACGGAAACGCGCCGCCGGTCTGTTATCGGCTATTTCGATTTTCGGCTCTTCATCTAATTGGCCCATTCACGTTGAAGGCCCGTCGGCAAATTCAACATGCAAGTGACGGCCGTATCAACGGCTGTCGGTGTAACGGGACGAGTGACCGAGTCCGTCGGCAAGTCGGGGAAAGTAGAGGAATTTAAGGCTCCCGTATAGGCGCGTTGTTTCCGGTAATCTGACCAGTGTTTTAGCCAGCCCTATTTGTGCGACAATGTAGTAAAATATTTGTCACCAAGATTTTTGGGGCCTCATTAGGGCAGAAATACACTCAAATATTGCACCATTTGTGATCTAGGCACCTTTCAAATCCCAAACATTTTCCAATTTTCCCCTAAGACCCCTCCCCAGGCCACTGATCAGTAAATGTCACATTGAGAAAACGTCCTAGCTAAAACCCTGCTTATGAAATTCTTAAAAAAAAAAAACACTTTATGGACATTATACCTCGCTTTATCATCACCATGTGACCAATGGCACCTAATTGCGATGGAGAGGGTATCCATAGTCCGTTTTCTAAACCCTAACCTTGACTTCAAGCACATTTTGCAAATTCCTGTGGATCCGGTTTATCCACAAACATTGTGAGAAAATATAACGCGTGCGGCGCGTGTCTTCCGTTCACTGCAAACTCAGGCGTTCAACTTTTGAACACCAAAATGTAACCGATATAGAACGCATCAGTGGCGTATGCAGGGGGCATTGAGCCATCACCTCCCCCCCCCCCTCCCACTGATGCCACTTTTTTTTAGTTCCTAAAAAAGAACATTTTTTAACACAAACTTTACTTCAAAATGTAGCATATGTGGCACCAGATTGCATGTGAGGACACCCTCTCCCCGGCCGGCGATGACACGACATACTGCATGCTTCCCCCCCCCCTTTTTAGAGAAATCCTGGGTACGCCATTGGAATGCATCCTGGCGTTCGAAGCATATTTTTAACGCTAGTGTTAAGAATCTGAACACTTTTCTTCTTTTTGAACGCCGGACGCCTATTTGAACATTTACCGTATTTGAACTCCTGACGAGTCTCAAATGCTGAACGCTTAGTGTTTAAATGCTGAACGCATAGTGTTCAAATTCTCATCGTCAGGTTCAGCTCCTGAAGTGCCATGACGGAACTGCCTAACACATTAAAATTATTAGGGATCTTTGCATTGATTAATGTATCATGAACCAAAATATACCTATCCTGAGACTTAATTTTTTACCCAGAAATATGCTTAAACCTCAGAGCTTCCGGGGGCTTCTCCCCCTGGACCCCCACGGGGGCTTTTCCCCTGGACCCCACCAGCTAAAGTTCGCGCTCGTTTTACGCATCACCAGATCTGTCGGCAAAACATGATGTCTACACCCCCCCCAAGATTACACCTTCGCTACGCCCCTGAACATTTTTTAACTTTAGTCGCTGTCCCTTAAGTATGAAACAGTTTTATACTATATCTATACGCATTGGCGTACGCAGGGGGGGCGGCACTGGGCCATGCGCTCCCCCTCACGGATGCCATTTTTTTAGATCCTAAAAATACGTATTTTTTTAACACAAATTTTACTTCAAAAGGTAGCATATGCAGATTGCAAGTAAGGACACCCAATTTTTCCAAAAGACCCCTGCCCAGGCCGGTGATCAAACAGCATACTGCATCCCCACTCCAACGCCACTGACCCTAGCTGTTTGTATATTTCAATGACTTGGTGAGATATTCTGTGAAAATTTATGCTTCTCTATTAAAAAAAAACTTATCGCCCCCCCCCCCCCGTTCTCCACGTCTGGTTACGGGCCTGACAGTAGGATATAATTGTGAGGGATCTCGATCATGCTTGTCATGTGGGTGATTCATGTTTGTCAAAATATATCATATGGCAAGGAATCTCTAAGCCTTTTGGCTTTCTGGTTATAAGAAATACCTCCAGGTTTCCTCAAGGCCACAGAACATGATTCCAAGTAGACAAATTGCCTTATTCCTTTTGTTATTCTTTATTGGATAACTTGTTTGTCCTTGAAATTTGATACCGTTTGAATGTTTAGATGTTTTTCCGTATAGACAGTGACGTACGCAGGATTTCTCTCAAGGGGGGGGGGGGGGTCATGCAGTATGTTGTGTGATCGCCGGCCTGGGGAGGGATCTAAGGGGAGGGGATGCCCCCTCCCCTTTTGAAAATTTTTGAAAAATTAGGTGTCCTTAGATGCAGACTGGTGCTACATGTCCTACCTTTTTGAAGTAAGATTTGTGTTGTAAAATATGCGTAATTTTAGGAAGTAAAAGAAAAAGGGCATCAGTGATCACCGGTGTCCTTAGATGCAATCTGGTACCACATATGCTACCTTTTGATGTAAAATTTGTGTTTCAAAATTTGCATATTTTTTGGAACTAAAAAAAAATGGCATCAGTGAGGGGGGCCATGGGGAGGCCACCCCTACCCTTAAAAAATTTCTGAAAAATTAGGTGTCCTTACATGCAATCTGGTGCTACATATGCTACCTTTTGAAAAAAATTGGCATCCATGAGGGGGTGGCATGGCCTAATGCCCTCCCCTGTGTATGCCACTGACAAGGATATAGACTTAGAGAGCTATTATTGACAATATCTGAGTTTGGGGGAGTAATTCAGCAGTATAAATTTCTGATTTTCTGCAGGCTCCGTAACTTCTGAGAGCAGCCATACCATCTGCTTAATTTTCACATGCCGACTTTATTTGTAACCCACAAACCACATTGTTGAGCCTATGAAATAATCATAACCAAAGCAGCAACACACAAAGCAGTTAACCGCTAAATGCAATCGTTGGCCTTTAATATACCTCTAATAGGTAGTCACTGTGTCATGGAAAGGGGGAGAAGTGATTTTTGGGATACTATAAATCAGCTGTGATTATGTGATCAAATGACCTTTGACCTCCACCAAAAACAATAGGGATCAACTACTCAATATGGGCAGTCCACATGCTGAGTATGACATTCCTCAGAGCTACCCTTCTTGAGAGATCATGTTCACAAGGTTTTGACATTTTAACCTCTGGTGACCCCACATAGTTTTTGACCTCCACCAAAAACAATAGGGATCATCTACTAAATATGGCCAACCCGCATGCCAAGTACGAGATCCCTCAGAGTTACCCTTCTTGAGATATCGTGTTTACAAGCGAAGCCGTCACATTCACACACATACATACATACACACATAAACACACACACACACGACATCACCATTGCGTAGATTCCTTCTGCCTTCGGCAAGGAATCAAAAAGTAACCAATCTTTAGGAAGGGATATCTTGAGTTAGGAATGGAGTTTTGGTATGGGGTTTGGACTAGTTGTGATGAAAATTTTTAATTTTTCATATAAGACCCCTACCAATTGCCACCAGAAAACCTATTTGTACAGTAGAGCGTTCAATGAGGCTAATATTAACAGCTCTAGTAGATATTTACTCTCCCCTGACCGCGTGTTTGGTCTAGTGGTAGAGCATCCGCCTCTCACGCGGGAGGCCCGGGTTCGATTCCCAGGTCGAGTCATACCAAAGACTTAAAAAATGGAACCTTCTGCCGTTAAGCGTGATGCTCCGCATAAGCAATGGAGTAAGGGAAAACAAGCCAGTGAGCCACAACTGGAAAAAAGGCCATGGCCGGCTTGACTTGAACCAATCGGTTGGAAACTGGGCGGTTAAACCTCATCTAACTAACTAACTCCCCTGTTTTTGGCCAAAAAACAGGGGTCTTGGGTGGTATCCCTTATGGGCAGAAAAGATCATAATGGGGGAGGGCCATGGCCCAGTGCCCCCCCCCCCACACACACACACTCCTGCAGCAATTATGTGAATGGGACTGGTTTGATTTACCATAACAGCTCCCTCAATAGGAGTGACCCACCTGATTTGTACCTCAAGTTGTCAGTAGAGCCTAATTTTTCTTTCTCACTGTGATTGGTACTCATGTAGCAGTCCATTTTCTCAATTTGTGGTAGACCAAGATATTGGGGAAAAAAAAAAAAAAGTATTTCAAGTGGTACCGAGACATGTCCATACATTTGAAAAGGGAATACAAAATGAAAGATCTTTGGGTATGAAATCACTATAAAATTTACTTCATCTGTGACCCTTTTTCACCCCTGTTGTTAAGCACAGATAATCAACAGACCCACTGACATGATGCCCCACTCCTTTTCCAGCTGCCTTCATAAAGAGTCAAAGACCTCTGATTAAACTGCACTTATCAAATTAAACTAAAATGGTAGTTGTATAGAAGCAGGCAGGATATGGGTTGGATTAATACACTCCCATACGTTTCATTTTTTTTAGTTTTCCAAGCACAAATGGAAAACACATGAGGGGTACAATCACAGTAGAACTCTGGTATAGGCTTGGTAAAACATGTAAAAGTCCAAGAAAAGTGTACATTAGGGGGAGGTGGGTGGTAGGGGCTGATAACTTTTGTCTGAAAGTTCAGTGATGCTCATACCACAAGCAGGGCTAAAAAAATGTTCATTTTCTGGGAAGGGAGTCAAATTTTCCATAATTCCTCCCATATTTGCAATTGCATTAAAGGTATAAATTTCCCTCCATATAACCAAGTTTCCCAGGAAGGAACCTCCCAGTTTCCCAACTTTTCCCACCTAAGACCACAAGTTTGTCTGGAAAAAAGGAGCTTATTATTCTGTAAAAAAGCACGGTTGTCTGCATGTCAGGGTGCTGCACCCCCCCCAACTCTTACCATGGCCACACATACCTATGCAAACAAAATTCCCTTTCCACAATTAGCATCACTATGCCAAAATTGCCAGATAAAGGACACTATAGATGAAATTTGTTTCATCACATGGAATTTGACAAAATTTTTATTTCTTGTAAAGCATTCTACAAAATAGAGTACTGTTTTTAATTCATTTCATACATTTCACGTATTTTATATGAATATGAAACCTGCCTGCAAATTTTGCATCTACAGATACTAAGCAAACTACACTGAAGATATTTCTACCAAGTGAATTCTACTCTGTTGACATTATACTTGCCCCTTTGTCTCATACAGCTCTTGAAAGACAATATAAAATGGTTCCCTTAATCTCAGGAGAAAATCTGGGTTAGAGCACTGAGCTGTCACCAATTAATTTGCATTGCTATAAATTGCATGTTCAATATCAGTTAAAATATTAGATTTGA
The DNA here is from genome assembly GCA_009936505.3 of Holothuria glaberrima. NCBI lineage: Eukaryota > Metazoa > Echinodermata > Holothuroidea > Aspidochirotida > Holothuriidae > Holothuria > Holothuria glaberrima. Next base: position 8,956 of record WURT03047138.1, read on the forward strand.
TCTTTTCAGATCTTTAGTAATATGTAATTTACCCATTTCTAATCTACTGTACCTTTCATTTTTGGAGAATAAAATATTACCCACATCACATCTATCAGGCAAATAATTTTACCTGCCCCCTACCAAACTCACAATTTCTATTTTCATCTGTCAGAATGTTCAAAGCTCTCATAAGACTCTTTGAGATGGAATTTTGTGGGCTGCTGCCAAGTCTACCCAAAATGTGAGACCATCAATTTTCACTCTATAAATGTATAGCTGCTTTTTAATAAACATTCATGAATCACTTTTGTTAGAAGTCATACCATTAATGTCGACAATTGCTTCCTTTTTGTAAAAAAATGCAAAACAAATCTATATTTTATACTTTTGAGCAAAATTACGAAAATGTTATTTGGCATCATATTTCAAGCCTACAGTTTTCTTCAGCCTGATTTAAAATAAATGATTTCAGAAGGTACTTGAAATGAAGTGTTGCAAGCATGGATAAACTGACTCATGGGTATATCGGGAAAGATTCAACAGCTATACTCTCAATGGACACCTCATCTGTACCTCTGCGAATTCTGAAGTATCCATTTTCTCCCCAATTTGCACCCCAACTGTTTTCCACGATCCAAAATTTCTCTCCTGTGGTTTTATCTGCACCGTAGCCAACAAGCAGTACAGCATGGTTAGTTAGTTGGAATGGGTTGAATTTGCCAAGATTTTCACCCAGACCAGTATGGTGATAAATACCGCCTTTGTAAAGCAAGAAATCATTCAACACCTCAAACGACACTGACATGGGTCCGTTCTTTACAAGTTGGATTCTCATGAGGGGTTCGTTGCAGGCTCCATAGTAACCACCAACATACTGATAGTCAGTAGCATAGAAACGCTTACACTTTGTTGTCTTGCAGGAGCTGTCCTTCCCTTCATACTTATAGCATGATTCTTCAACTACACCGAAGTCCTCTGCATATTTCCCAGCTACCAAGTAAGGAAATCCCCCTTCACATCCTGCAGATAAAAGATAAATCAGTCACTATTCAAAAAAGAGCTACAGACACCTTTCATCCTTTTCACATGATTCTAGATACTATAATCATAAAGTGCTACTACTCATATTACAGAGACATAGCTGACCTGCTCATATTGCATGCAACAAATGTCTTTCCAAACAAAAGTATTTTTTGGTGAAAAAACTTATTTACTGGACAAATTATCATTGGTCAATGATAAAGTTTGTGCTTTTCAACAATTGTGGGAGGTATTACAAGAAATGAGTCATAACTGAACTCTCACTATAACTCTTAACTTGAGATTCTGTGAGCGAATTAACTTCTTGACTTTTCAAAGTTAAAGCAGTAGGTGTGGAAAGATATCTGATATATAGGAAATATAGGATCACTTTGATGCCTGGATATCCTTAAGGGAGCCCTGCTGGAGACCGTGCACTGAGTATCAATTGCTCAAGGCCATGTTCTGTTCTGTACAATGCTGTGTGTGACATTTTTGCTAAGCAATGGGCTTCAACCATAAGTCTAGTCACTAACTGCAGATGTACAGATATACAGTAGTCCTATGGGGTTTCTAAATACTGCATGTATATATATATATATATATATATATATAGCATAATGAAGGATTCCACGTCTTGGGAACACAGAAATATAAGAATATAAAAGGATACACACCAACTTGACATAACAACTGTAGGTGCACGCTTGATGCTTTAATTCCCAACTGTATGTATTTATATACACCGAGGTGCAGAAATTTTCGAAACCCATGGTTTCTTCATCAGCTGCTAAAGCGACAATGTATTGTCAAGGTGCAGACAAACTAAACCCACATACCTTAGGATATAATCAAAAAGGCTAATTAATATAGGAAATAGATGTACTTTAAGCCTTAGTGCAAAGAGAGCAGTCATTTGGCAAATGTATGTATATGTGTGTATATCCTTTTATATTCTTATATATATATATATATATATACTGTATATATATATATATATCTATAGACTGGGATTTAGGCGAAATATGGTATGAAAAAACGCGAAAAAAACATTTCGCCTTAACGTTTTACACACTTGTTTTATATGGGAATGCGTAACTGTATACGCAAGTCCGATTTACCATGTAATGTGTATGCAATTACTTCACTGAACATGGTGCCTGTAGAAACTTATGTGCATCTTTTGTTTGTGAGTGCCATTATAACTTTGTGCAAGGATTATTTTGCCTAATAGAATTGAGCGATCGCTTGGAACACTCACCTGGTGCCTTTTTTTACCGCTACACAAACTTCATTTTGCCCTTTTTCTGGTGCAGGCAGAGCAGCTTTTGGTACTTTTGCACCAAAGCCCAGTTGAAAACTTGAGCCCTGTTGGCCATTTTTAGATTTCCTGTACAAAAAGTGATGCATCCCCCAAACCCACTCCTGAAATGTGCATCCTGGATCAATTTGGTGCATATTCCCCCGAGGTCTTGGGATATCGCAAACTCTGCTGATATAATCTCACCTTGTGAATATTCACCACAGGAAACAATCTCTTGAGGTGAAAAAACGGGCTTGAACGTGTTGTTTGAAGCAACCTGAAATCTTGCCTCCAGCATTCCCACTGATGAGAAGGAGTAACAGCTACCACACTGGGCTTGGTTGCGGACAGATGGCACAAAACTTTGACCATCCACATCTCGCCAATCAAAAGAGTCAGGTAAGGAGTCTGCTATTTTGGCAATCTCCTCTGTTACAGGTGCAGGTTTTGGTCTGTTGGCAAGAAAGAGATCCAGGCAATAACTGTCTCAACAAACATACTCTTTTTCTTTCACATCCAATATCAGTAAAAACCTTCTAGTACAACTGGTCACTAAATTCCACAATTCTGTACAGTAAGTACGAGTACAAATCCATTCTCACAACAATCATTAGTACAACTATATTCTCCAAAATGTGAGAACAACATCACCTACTTTTCTGCCATAAGGTACTGTAATGGGGCATACTGTACACCCAACCTGACTATATTCCATTATTCCTGTATGGTGGGATCCAGAGATATTTTTACTGGTTCTAAACAATTTTTCATCCTACCAGCCTTTGCTAACTTGATCTGGGTTTTATCTTTACAGTTTCACCAGCATAACATAGTTCTATCACAATTCTTCTTGTAGCACATGTGTAATGACACTGTGATCAATCGAGTGCAAATCACAAACAAATAACAGAGGCCAGATAATGGAACAAGCTTAACAAAATTATAACACTTTATTGATTCCAAACAAAATCTAAAAACATCAAGAAGGACAGTCAATCATGTAGTCAGTGAAGAGGAAAGTCATCTAATGAACTGTCACAGTTAATTGCCAGAGTGGGAGATAGAAAGGGGTATTTATGTCACCTAGCCTGGCTAACCTTAACCTCTTATTCCATATGGATCACTATTTGCCATGACTATAAACAGCTACAGTATACCCACTACAAATATATAAACGAAGCAACAAGAAAGTTCCATTATAAAACTCACATACTCCCAGAGTTAGGCAATCTAGTGAGAGTTATATCTATAGTTGATTTGGCAGTGTGCCAAGTATAGGTTTTAAACTTTCTCTAAAGTGCAGTACATAGAGTATCATGGTTCTTTCAAAATACTACAACCTCAGTCATCTTGTGCTAAGAGTTACCAAATTTTTCCTGATTGATTCAGCAGAAATGTTCTGATAACTGTAATTAACCATTTCCACAAAACATGCAAAATAAGATACTTCAAATGAAATCTTTTCATAAAATGGCAACAATTTCTGTACTTAATTTGCATATTTGTAACATTACTTAAACACAAAAGGCAAATTACTGCATTGAGTCATTATCAGAATTCAAACTTCACTTTCAAAAGAATGCAAACCAGGACAACTTGGAGTCACACTAACACACTAACCTGCTATTCATTTTCCCCAGAAGCTCTTACAGAATGTTACTAACCAAGTTAAATACATAGGAATGCATGGGTAGGAACATCCAAAGCAATCCAGTCACGAACAATTGCATAACACGCTTAAGCTGGCTATTGTGCTCTGTATTTATAATGGTCGACCACTGAATTACTTTCACACTCGACTTGGCTGCTATGGTCTTGAAAGTCTAGTTTATCCATGCATGGCTACTTCTTAATCCAGTGGGTTGTGGTTATAAGCACATGATTGCTGTATACTTTTCAGGAGGATTTGTATCCTACTGTATGCATTGAAGCAACATACAGCTCTAGAAATGCATGACAGCTTCAAGCCATCCATGGTGGACCATTAAATCCACATTCTTACCATGTTACTCTCATAGAGTCTAAGGTTAAAAAAGTTAACTTGTTCACAAGAGGGGTTTAATATCACAGGTGGAAAGCCGGAGAGAGCTGCCATGAGAGAATGTCTTTTTCATGGTTAAGCTTGCCTAAATTGTCCTAAGCTTTTGGTGGTAGCACAATGAAGACTTTTTATTAAGATTATACAGCATTTCTACAGTAAACTTTTGTACACTACTGTATAATGAAACACAACAGATAGTGTTTAAAAAGTAAGTTTCATAATACAAAGGATTCAACATTCCCAAAATTAAATGTGTAAGGTAAAGTTACTTTATACCAAGTAATTTATGCTCCTTTGGGACAAAACAAAAGAAAAGCTTCAAAGGATGAACTTACAATGGAGCATATGTCTTTGCCCCTCCAGCTTTTTGCAACATTTGTCCCCATGTCAAAAGGTCATATTCATCATAGGCCCCTGCAGTCCATGAGCTCTGTACACTGTTAATCTGTTTAATCAGATTATGGTCAGTTTTGAAAGGTTGATCCAAAAAGTTGTCTCTGAAATGAAAAAAGTACATAAAACAGCTTTATTAATTATTACCTTAACATTATGCAAACAGCATTCTAGTTCACACCTTTGACCTACAGTAGACTCTACTCTTTGCTAGTTCTGTATACTGATTAAATAATATTCTGTCTAACTGTCAATGCAAAAGTTTGATACATAGTTTTGTTCAGTATCTTGTTGTCTTTTGTACAGTATGTTACAATGACCTTAAGTTACAATGACCCAATTAAAAAGTACAGTGCATACTTTTGTTCGTAATTTTCAGTATCTTTGTACTGATGGATGCAATTTACCAGTTGCAGTACTTGAGTGAGCAAGTGTTATACATATAGTTGTTCAGTATCTTGGAATCTTTTGTACAGTGGCTATAAACACTGACCTAGTTACAATGACCCTACTACAAAGTATAGTGGCGACTTCAGTATCTTTGTATTGATGGATGCAATTTACCAGTTACAACGTTTAAATGAGCATGAAATGACAACGAGGAAGTATCCCTAGGGCTCTCACATGATACAGTATGCCGTTTGATAGTTTAGACAGTATGTAGCCTATGCAGTACTCTGATTGAAACCAAAATGCAAAAATGCATTGAGGTTTCGATGACTTCATTACACTGGTAAACTGAAAGCAGCTATATTTTGATAAGCTTGG
>WURT03047160.1:0-14461 GCA_009936505.3 Holothuria glaberrima
GTTTCAACTGGGGCCTCCCGCCCCCTGCCCCCCCCCCCCGCCCCGCTGGCTACGCCACTGGTACTGAATCACAAGAAGTATTTAAAACTTTTTTTGAGCATGGCCAAACTTTCAAGGAAACGCATCTTACAGAAGACAATACAAAGTTGTTCCAAGTAAAGTCAGCAGTAATTATAATTTTATCGGGGTTGCATTTTGTAATGAATTAATTTTCGTACCTACAAACATTGCCTTTTATCGACAAATTGTTACAAATAATTTCTTCAAACTGAACGTATCACAACACAAAATTTTGCATTTCTGTAGTGGGAGTTTTTTTAGTAATTTATTTTAAACTTTATTATATCAAGAAGAGTACTTTGGAGGTGTTCAGAAAAGGGAAACGAAGAAATCTCTTTCATGCTAGAAAAAAAAAAAACTATTCCTAGCTGCAATTTGTAATCATCAAATGATTGTGATTTCCAAGACCTCCAGCTACTTGATTTAAGTCAGTTTTCCGTTAAGCTAAAGACCCTCACTCTATCAATTACTACTTTGTGGAAGAGTCTACTTATCCCACGATCGGGGAAACAATTGGTCTTGAGGGCCGCCATTTGTCTAGTTTACCCACAATTTCAAGCGTCCACACCGTTTTGGAGAAATGCAAGTACCTGAGTGGGCTTTGATGTTAAAAACTGCCGATATTAGGCTAGGGCGCCTAGCCTATAGACTATGTTCCGTAAGTTTTTTTCAACTGGAATATCACGGAATGTCACATGTAAAGCGTTATTACTGTTTTCATCTTAGTTTACACTGTTATTACATGTAATCTAGCTATGACAGGCCTTGAGCGTAATACCTCGAGGTGACAACTATGTGCGGTAACTATGTAACTTTGTAATCCTATAACAAAACTTGTCGCAACGCAAAATGATCAGTTTGTTGATCGATTGAAAGATTGTGATCAGTTGCGCAACTGATTCCGATTGTATGTTTTGCTTAAAGTATACATCGTACTTAATTTGTATGGACGCTGTCACATGCAGGCATATTTGCAAGATAACAATGTGCGTATTTTTTTCTTCTAAAGGAAATAGAAAAGATGAAAACTCTTCGGCTACCCTAGTGCGAAAAGATGAAGGAAAGTTTTTGGCCTACTCGTATAAGTTATATATAGGCCTATCCACTAAGCTAATTACTATAATATAGCTTGTTTTCTCCACATTCGTTATTTTAGACGTAAGAATTGGTCTAACGTAGCAAGTAAAATTGGAAAGAGTTTCAAGGTTATTATTTTGTGAATTTTGTTTTTAATTCACTTATTTATGGAAATAGAAAACTAAATGATGCGGAAAACTCCCAGTGTGTTACCTTACAGTCACGGCTGCTGGTATTGCTATGCATAAACCAAAAGCAAAAGGTTGAGCTCGCGGAGCGCGCCGAAAAAAAGGGGGGTTGACTTTGAAAAAATGAAAATATTTGGTTCCTGTTGAGGAAAGTTAGAAAATTTGGGCTTCTATCGAAAAATGTTCCCCTTTACAATTTTTCCATCTAAGGTATTCCTAGCCTCTTCCAAATGTTTGTCGTACCCCTCCTTGTGCAGACAAAAACCTAATGCATTGCTTAAGGTCATATGCTGGTGAGCATGCAATGCTTTATGTGTAATCTGAACACGCTCTGTGCATGTTGTATAATGAGAGCTACTCTGCATCTTTTGACGTTGGTATTAATCAAAGAGCTTTCACCAATTAAGAAATGTGCTTTCTAACAACCAGTATCTACTTGGGGTGAAGAGTGTTTGACTTTCAGAGCAAATCCAGGACGCTGTGCTATTGGACGCGGGGCTGAAAACCCCTTTTACCACCTGGACTCAGCATTAAGGCAATTCACGTTTCTTACAAAATATGATGTTGCGACTGAATTAAGAATGTTCCAAATGGCAACAAAAAGAGAACAGGACTTCTTATTGATTGAGTTTGGCATTTCTTTAGAATCTAGCCCACGCGGAAGAACAATAGTCTAATTGTGGAACCTTTACCTTTTTGAAGGCAACATATCTGAAACGGGTGTTTTTCTGTTTAAGCAAAATGTAACTGTAAATGAAACGTGTGCGAATTTTTTTAATCTAGGAAAGAATGTTACAGACAACAAAATACGTTCATTATTTTTGGTCAAATAATCTCTCAAAATCATACCGGGGTCAGCGTTTAAAGGTAGTAAAATTTTATTTTCTATCGGTTTTCCTTATAGAGGGGAACAGTGCTTGGCTACGGGTCTGTAAAGACCCAGCACGTACTCCTTTCAAGTAAAAAGTTCGTTCAGAGTGCAGAAACAAAAAAAAACTGTAAGTTTAAAAAGCTCAGACACAACAGTGTATGCGAGATGACGAGACACTGTGAGCTTGAGCAAAGAGCAAAACTAGATACTAGCCTCGCGGGATGGAAGTACAATACGAATAAGAATTTGGCTACTTACAAGAATGTTTCTGAGGTTATGGGGCCGTATAAAAGACAGTAGGGGTGAATTCTTAAAATCACCCTCTAATTCACGTCACGATGGAAAATCCCTCACAGATATCGAAAGCTCTGAAAACATCTCTCACAACGGGACGAAACTTAGTGGTGGAGGAAATCCGTTCGGATGGGATGACATGTTTGTACTTCAAAAGTTCTTCTTGTCTTGAAACTTTATTAGCTCTCCTTATATTCTTTCTAATGAATTTGAGGGGGTAGCCCCTTAACATGAATTTTACGTAAATGAATGATCAACATTCAACTAAATGAGAACTAACCAAGCAATTCATGTTCCATAACTCAAGCCTCTTCCGAAGAGGAAAGATCTCGAAACATTAAACTACGTTTTTTGTAGTATGTTGGTATGGAAGGCACTTTCACTCGTGATATGGGACCATGTCATATATGAGATTTTACTTATATAAAATATATTTATATATTAAATTAGTTATGGCGTAAAAACAAGAAGCACTATGTCATTCCCCCATTTTATATAAATAAAACAGAGCTTCAAGGAGGCCTTATACAGGTAGCTGCCAGCCTTAAATGCCCTTTTATCATGCACAGAGAAGAAAAGAAAAATTTTCGTAATAGTCCAAGAATGTTTCTGTGCACTCCACGTACTACGTATTTTTGCGTAAAAACTTCCCGGAATAGAATCTCAGTGAAGAAGCCAAAAGGGGGCTCAGGAGGTAAGTTGAACACGTATCCTTGTTGTAGACCAGATGTTCTCCTCTTCCACCTAACAAAATATTGGAATTCACTAAATTATGGACATTTTGCAGCCATATATGATCAGTTCTAGAAATATCCCAAAGATAACACCATTTTGCATCTAAGAAACCTTAAATTAATGTAAACAAATTTCTAAAAGGGGAGGCGGACACCCCTCTTCTTAGACCCGTCTTCCAGGATTGGACCTTTATGTAGTGACAAAGAAAGGATTCCCACTGCTGTATACCAACGCAGGGGCTCATATAAAGGTGCTATTTACGCAATCTTGTTGGAGGGGGGATGAGTGGGCATTACGACATTAGCAGTGGTGCCCCAAATCACCAAACTCCAGCGGCGCCACTGGCAATAAACATCTAAGGTTATCCATGTTTCAGACACAGTGTGGCTCTAACTTGAATGCGGCTGAGCATCAACATTTTGAATGTGTTCCTTCATATTTTTGGGCTATTTTATATGGAACGCCAAAAGGCAAATTTGTTTGGTGATGGCTTCTTTTGTCATGATGAAGATCACTTTTACAATGATGATGAACACTTTTTTCATGATGACGAGCACTTTTACAGTGATGACAAACGCTTTTTGAATGACGTAGAGCACTTTAAAAGAGATGAACAATTCCCTTTTCATGATGAAGAGCACTTTTACAGTGAGGACGATAACTTTTTGAATGATGTCGACCCAAAATGACATGATGAAGGCCCAAAGTAATTTGATGGCGGCGCGATTCCATTTAATAACGATGCAAAAGTACACGACGAACACTTTTCATTAGATGGCAATTTTTTACATGATGGCGGCCCAAAGTAATTTGATAACGGCGCTATTCCATTTAATAACGATGCAAAAGTACACGACGAACACTTTTCATTTGATGACAATTTTTTACATGATGACGCCTTTTAACGTGATCGAAAATACAGTTAAGCCCTTCATTTTAATAAAACACGGATCGCTACTTAACTCGCGAACCTTCAACCAATGACCGCCTCTGCCCAAGCCAACTCGTCCTCATGCCAACTGGCCCCCGTGCTAAGTCGGCCCTAAACCAACTCGGCCCAAGTCAAGTCGCCCACGCCAAGTCGGCCCCGGGCCAACTCGGCCCTTATATAGAAAATCATGACAGAAGTATTTGTGTTCCTTTCACGACTTGTTTTTCGATAGAGTACCCCATTTAAAGACAGACACTCATCACCCAAGCATATTTTTTGGTTAGAGGTAACCAAAATTGTCAAGTGGTAACCGGAAATGAAATACTGGGGACCTGAGAAAAAATACTTACATGCTAAAAATTTCACGGTTCTCATTATGATTACAAAGCTTTATTTAGAACATTGCAACATCGCATGCGCATATTACATTTTTTGGAAGGTATGGGCGGCGGTCGGGGCAAAAAGGACAACCAATTCATAAATGTTTTTATTATTTAAGTAAATTAAAATCAATTTGAAATTTCAACTTTTTAAGAGAAAATATTGAAACGGGAATTGCTTCACAGACTGGTTACGGTGACATTACATTGCTACTAGTTAAGTTGTCGGCCCACATATGGGGGGAACCATGGCTGTGGGTTTTATGACCACAGTCACAGTCAGTGTTCTCCACGGGGGGTTTTAGGGGCTGTCCGTGGATTACCGGCCGCCCCCTCTTAAATAGAGACCGCTTCGCCTTTTTTTAAAAATACCGCTATCATACTGGAAGCAAAAGTTACATACATTCTTTCCTTCCATGATATGAAGTATGTACAGGGAAATCTGTTTTATTGGACGCGTAGACTTAACTGTGTACCCACACGGTACGCGACAATGCCATGTATGGTGGTCAGGCAGAAACAGATCCAGCTTTAACGCCAATGAATTAAGCATGGACAGTTTATTGTATCATTTCGAACCTCGTTTTATATGAATAATTCATAACTTTCCTTCTACAAAAAATTCGCATCCCCTAGTCGAACAACACGACCAGCCTCGTATTCGTTTTGTAGGCCTATACTACACTCGGTGCACTACTGGCCGATGATCATGTTGAAGCTTGTGATGTCACGGTTGTCGTATTTATTACGCAAGGTACATGTGCACTGCTAAAAACGAGCTCTACCAGTGCTTGCATTATGCTCGTTTTAATGTATTTTTGTGGAACAAACTTATTTTCGGGAACGTACACAACTTTTGACATTCGCAAGGTTTTTGTCATTCAAAAAGTTATTTTGGTACGCACAAACTTATTTTAGCATATTTTGACGTCAACAACCTGGGCGGGGGGGGGGGGTCCGGGCCTTACTGTGGGACAAAAGCAGGAAAATATCTTCAGATATGACATAGTTGTGAACACACATGGATTAAGGTGTAATGCAATGTGAGCCCGCCAGCGAGTCCTATTTTTCTCCCACTTTCTCTCCGTTCTGGATGGGTGATTCCATTTGCAAGGCAAGTGGTTAAAAAATGGGCGCCCTTCTAAACCTTTCGTTATGCAGGTTTCTTACAGTGTTTTCTGTGAAACTTCTAAAGAAGTTGTTTCTTTCTTCGTTTTCAACTTTGACTTTCTTATAATGTATTAAGGGGAAATTAGTATTTTGGTAGATACAAACTATACGCTCAATTAGTAATTTAAATGTATTCTATTTTGTTTTGGTCAATTTAAAAAATTAATTTTTACGCTAACGGCTGATAAAATTTAAGAGAAGTTAGTTATTCTATTTTTTCATTCTAGGTTTATTTTCTGTACGCTGTATTGGATAAAGCATTTGCATATTAACTTTTCTTCAAGCATTTCAATATTATGGTGTGAGGTTATATTAAAATGAAAATTATCCTTTAATGGCAGAGATATATTGAATATGCTTTCTGATAAAACTTTTTTCAAGTTATGTTTTGTACGTACAGTTTTTAAACTTTCTTTTAAATTTTGTCTTTACTACTTAAATATTTTATTTTTCTATTAGCCACGTTTTTCTAAAGACTTTATTTTTTTAAAAAGTACAATTTTGTTGTCTTTTTTGCCGCGATCGCCGCCCATGGGAATGCGCCTTTGCTCTAGCTAGCTTACGCGCTAACCGATGTTGTGAGAGATTGTAGTTTTGCACATGTATCATTTGGACTGATAATGCCATACAGTGCTATGAATGAAATAAATGTAGTTCAAACAATATAATCACCTGTTAGGGTGGGAGTACTTCCCTGTCGAGCTGAAGGAGCCTGCACTCACTGTATTTAGACAAAAAAGACTAACCTTATTCTTAGTAAATATGTTTCGGGTCTAACCTTCCAATTAATATGTTATGCTACCAATGGTTCAAATAAAATAAGTCTATCTAGCATATTATTTTGAGTCGAAAACCGTCCTCTCATAACCTGAGTTGGTCTCAAGTTGGTCTACGGTCGCCTTGGCTTGTGGCCGATTGGTCTGGTGCCAAATTGGCTTAAGGCCGAGTTGGTTTTGGGCCTACTTGGCATGGAAGAGAGTTGGCATGAGGCCGAGTTGGCATAGAGCCGAGTTGACATGGGACCGAGCTGGTCATTGGCTTAAAGTTCGAGGGTAAGTAACGATCCGTGTGTTATAATATGAAGGGCCTATTCAGTGTTACATTCAAAGAGAAGGATCACTGGATATTGACATAGAACTACAGCGCCGTTGTTTATCTCACCTGCTTTTACTGTCACGTGGCACTGTCAGTGTTCTCCACAGATTTCCAAGAGAGGGGCGTCCACGCGCGAAGCGTGTACGCGATCGCGAACCATATTGATTCCAACACAAATGTTTATGATTATCCCCTGTCAAAAAGTAAAGAATGTATGTAACTTTTCGCATCCAGTATGGTAGCGGAATTTTTTAGGAGGGGCGGTCGCTATTTCAGGGGGTGGCCTGTAAATTCCACTGGGGGCAGCCCCTAAAACCCCTCGTGGAGAACACTGACTGTGGTCATAAAAACCGACCCACAGCCATGGTTTCCATGATTAACTATTAACAATGTAATAATGTCACCCTAACCAGTCTGGGAAGCAATTCCGTTTCAAAAATTTTCTCTTAAAAAGTTGAAATTTCAAATAAGTTTAATATGATTAATAATAAAAAAATTTTGAATTGGTTGTCATTTTTGCCCCGATCGTCTCCCATACCTTCCAAAAATGTTTATATGCACATGCGATGTTGCAGTGTTTTTAATAAGGCCTTGTAATCATAATGAGGACCGTGACATTTTTGGCAATTTAGTATTTTTCTCAGGTTCCTAACATTTCATTTCCGGTTACCACTTGACAATTTTGGTTACCTCTAACCAAAAATATGCTTGGGGTGATGAGTGTCTGTCTTTAAATAGGCCACTCTATCGAAAAACAAGCCTTGACTGGAATACAAACACTTCTGTCATGATTTTCCATATTAGGGCCGAGTTGGCTCGGGGCCGACTTGGCGTGGGGTGACTTGACTTGGGCTGAGTTGGCTTAGGGCCGAGTTGGTTTAGGGCCGACTTAGCATGGGGGCGAGTTGGCATGAGGACGAGTTGGCTTGGGCAGAGGCGGTCATTGGTTGAAAGTTCGCAGGTTAAGGTAAAGATTCGTGCAGTATTAAAATGAAGGGCGCTACTGTATTTTCGATCACGTTAAAAGGCGTCATCATGTAAAAAATTGTCATCAAATGAAAAGTGTTCGTCGTGTAATTTTGCATGGTTATTAAATGGAATCGCGCCGTTATCAAATTACTTTGGGCTGTCATTATGTAAAAAATTGTCATCAAATGAAAAGTGTTCGTCGTGTACTTTTGCATCGTTATTAAATGGAATCGCGCCGTCATCAAATTACTTTGGGCCTTCATCATGTCATTTTGGGTAATCTTTGGTTAAAAAGTGTTCGTCATATACTTTTGCGTCGTTAATAAATGGAATCGCGCAGTTATCAAAGTACTTTGGGGCTTCATCATGTCATTTTGGGTCGACATCATACAAAAAGTTATTGTCGTCACTGTAAATGTTCTCTTCATCATGAAAAGGGTATTCGTCATCTCCCTTAAAGTGCCTTTCATCATTCAAAAAGCGATCGTCATCACTGTAAAAGTGATCTTCGTAATGAAAAAAGAAGCCATCATCAAAAAAAATTGCCCTTTTGGCGTTCCATAATTTTACAGTCAGGCTCATATGGTAATTTGATTTTGGGTGTCAGACCATTGACAGTAAGAAATAAAGATGCAATGAAAATATACCTATGGTTCAAATTTGAATGGGCTTTCCAAGGGGAATAAGATTCATCTTTGTTACATTTCGACCTGGCTTCATATGACCATCGACTCACGTAAACGTTATTTGACCTCAGTGATACATGAAGGCCTTGCAACCCTTTTGCACGTATGACCCAGGTTTTGTTTAAATAGGTTGTTAGACTCGAGAGATATATAGACGAATAGACAGACAGACAGACAGACAGACAGACAGACAGACAGACAGACAGACAGACAGACAGACAGACAGACAGATGAAAAGGCATACAGCCAGACAATTCAACCGACAGACAGGCAGTCAGAAAAATATACACAGGATATATGTCCGTGTGATTGTTGCTTTAAAAAATGGTGGGAAACTATTTCCTCTGACGGCCCGTTTTGATAGTCATAATCTGCCGCAGATAGAGAGGGTGCAACAAGCTTTTCCCATGGGGTGCAAGTCAAAGGGACCTAAACAATTAAGCCCTGGTGCGGCGAAGCCAGCCACTGTGGGTTGTAAAGTTTGTACAAATTTGCAGTCAATAGAATTTATCCACTATCTCTAAATGACATTGAATCCAAAAAGCTAGAAAGACCAGAAGTAAAATCACAATATAACCATTTGACTTTTTATTCATGTATGAAGTAATGATGAAACGAGCCCATGCAAAAAGTGCGAGCGAAGTGCGCAGAAAAAAAAAACCATGCATTTCGAAAGCCAACTTTGATTCACCTTTTAACGTTTAATTCATTCTTCGGAGGGATAGATCTACCCCCGCTCCCAATCTACCGTAATAAATACGATGACCACCGCGTTTCATACAGTAATAGACAGGCCATTTACATGACATGTAGTAGTGTACTTCTGTCCATAATTGCTATGTAACCCTCCACGAAAAACTTCCGATATTACCAAAAGTACAGGATTCTGCAGGTGGTTTGTGTCTAACGATGCAGTGGGGATGTTAAACTGTGAATACTAGGGTTTTAGTAATGTACTGCTAGTGTTTCCTAGCAGCTTCCCGGCAGGTTAACATGAAACGTAGAAAGTGGTTAGGCAAGATAAACGATGGGTAACCTGGACTGAAAGATTATATTTTCCATATTACCTTGCAAACGATTCTGAGTTTATGAATTGCCTCCCGGGCCGGATAAAATGGTCTCGCGGACCGCGTGCGGCCCGCCGGCCGGAGGATCCCCACCCCTGCTTTTAAATGAAAGTATGCCTCCTTTGTCTCTACTGCCAGAATTTCAAAACAGGCCTTGACAACTTTTGTTACATCTCCTTGGACTTTTCCTTTGAAATTCCTCTTCTGAGATGGTATTCATGAGGCAGACATACACTAGGTCTGACTTTAAAGGTGCATCTGTATGTAGACGTGTTACTCACTAAGTGGTTCATTGATAGTTCTTGTTCAATGCATTGTCCTGAAGACAAATACAATCATGTTTTTTCAGTCAAATTGGTTCTCACTTTACTGAAAAATAGACAGGCATTTTCAAAGGTGTTTAATCTTGAAAACAGTTTGGAGTTTTAACTACCCGGCACAGCTATATGGTTTACAAAATAGCTAATTATGAACAACAAACCAGCAACAAAATGTTACCCAATAGAGTTAAGTATTTATCAAGGTAAAATGTTATTACTCCATTAAAGTTAATTTATGTACTTGCACATACAGAAATATTCAAAACAGCTAAATCCTAAATTTAAAAGGAAAGTAAAATAATGAAAATTTTCAAAGGCCTACTCCTATATACATATAACTTTCCTTCGCGTTACTGCTACATTTACCGCATATTGCAATTTTATACACCACCTGTCGAGTTCATCACCATGCAACAAAACAAACGGACCAAAAGAAGTTGATTACCATCATGAATCCTCCACGAAATCCCGCAAAAAATATTCTTCACCACATTATTTCATTCCGCTACGTTTACACCTATTAGAAATAACCGAACAAATTCAAAAAAATGTGTACTCGACAGCAAAATCAATGCTCGTTGTTGCAACTTTTACAATAGTGCAAGGCATTTTGGGTCATTTCTCAACAGGTTTGTAATATTTACATCAGCAAAAACCTTGGTTTGCACTGTACTACAAAGTACCATGAATATATTGTAGTAACAACTATGTTACTGATTGTTTTTTAATATGATACAGTGTAATTGTTCACTAATTTGTGTATCAGATGCTTCCATTTCTTTCTTTGAAAAGGGGTGTAGCGCCATCGGTAATAAAAGCTTTGTCTTTCAAATTTGGCCTCATGGGAAAAGAAACGTGTTTGACTTTAATTCGGCAACATAACATTGAAAAAATGAAACAATCGTTCTGCTACTTTTATGCAAATTATTAGGACAATGTCAAATATGGAAATATGAGGAAATTTGCATAATTGCCTACTAAATTAGTCCAGAACACTAAAAATAATTTTCAATAAACAACTAAATATCTAATCCTTTCAATGATGTATAGTATAAAAGAACGAGATATGTTGTAATCCTTCTTAAAAAAGAATAGTATTCAAAGTGAGTACCGTGACGACTCGTTGTGCCTTAAAAGGGTCTATTGTAGTTGTCCAGCCTACTTATCACCCCATGTGTAATGTTATATCTGTGAAGTTTTCTTTGAAAAAAGGGGAATATTGTTGGATTTTTGGAAATATGGGTAGCTTGTATACAGCTGTAGGCTCCTCGGCTTTTTGGCTAAGATCGTGTGTAGTATCTGTGTTTTTTTCAGCCAGCTAAGAACGGGACCACTCCTGACAGACCCATGATGCAGAGGTCTGAAGTTCTAGAGGTTGGTCTGTCCAGTTTGTTGTTCTTTCGGGGACGTATGTTGTCCTTTAGGGGAAGTAGCTTCTTTGGGGAGCAGAACTCCTTCGGGAGTATTGTTTGGTTCCCCCTTGGCTCTCAAGAGGGTCAAGAGGACGTTTGAAAAATTGTGAAAATGTTATTATTGCAGCTGCTGTTAGCTGAATGGTGAAACACGTCATAAACTTGTGCATACCATTGCATACCTGGTATCCCAGAAAATTGGGAAGAAAACAAAAAGGAAAAATAATGAAAACAACAGTTAGCACTGAATAGGTTTATTTATGCTATACACACGCTAATATTAGTGACAATTAAGTGTAACTAGAAAGTTGAATGGCATGGCAACCCATAGGGTAAGCACAGAAAACCCATAGGGTAAGCAGAAAAATATCCCATTGTTTCTTGTGTAATGAGAATAGATGAAATATTTTGAAGAATCAATGAGGTGAAGGGGTTGAGTTTAAGGGGCAGGATAGTTATATAAGTGGGGGTGGCTTTATATTCTCCCAAAGGATCAACACATAGAAGAATGAATGATAAGACAACCACCATTTACATAATCGTATTTTAATGGATATTTGTTTAGGTACATTCGTATATCTGCCGCTCTTCTTGAGGCGGTCATTTAGTTGCTATAAGAAATGGTTAAATATTCTAGGGCAATGACAGTGCAGTAAAAAAACATCCTTTCTTATCTACTGCATACGAGTTAGTAAAACATGTTAGATGAGCACTATTTTATACAGTTTGGATAAAAATGGTTTCATTGTTATCAAATATTCAACAGTTATGTTATATTAAGAGTCCTTATCTGATATCATTGTTTTAAATGGCTGAAGTAAGCACACCATATAAAAATTGTAAACATAGCATTCCTTCCCATACATATTTCTACATATTTTGTGTGACAGGTTTAACTTCTAGTATTAAAAGTAGATATTGATATTTTTAAATTTGACAATAGAACTTTTGCATATAATGTCACAGAAGAAAAAGTGCCCCCTCGGTGAAGTTAAACGCGTACCATTGTAACTAACATCAACAAATTCAGACACCTGATTTGTGTACGGTCGGATACGCGAAGCGTACATCGGGCGTACAATACCTTTCATTTTTTGCCGTTCAAAACGACGTCTAATGCTGTCAGCGCATAGGTCTATATTTTGTAATTTGTATCTGTAGGATGTTGTATGCACTAAAAATATATAGAAAGTGAGGATACATACATTAGGTTCTAATTTAATAACATGTTGAGGGTGTGGAATAATTATTTCCAGTAAGAAGGGATATTTGTAGAGTGTTCTCTGTGGAATCTTCAGTTGTTTATTATAATCTGTCTGCTGTTTAAACCCCTAACCTCACTGTTCTCAAGATTTAACACTTTGGCTATTATCGTCTTACCTTAAACAAAAATAAACATCTGTTACAAATAACTAACTCAGTGGAGTAGCTAAGATGAAACTTTTCCGGGGCCTAGGTACCGAATGGTGGGTTACGGCATTGACCGCTGTCCTGAGGAAGGGGTCTAAGGAGAGGGGTGTTCCCTACTCTTTGAGAAAATTTCGAATGGTTAGGTGTCCTTGGATGCAATCTGGTGCTATATTTTCCATCGTTTTAACTGAATTTATGTTCAAAAGTTATGTCCCAGATATTTTCCTTGATAAACGAAATGAGTAGATATATTTTTCAAAAACGGATGGGGCAGTTATTGAAATCTTGACGAAAGTGTTCGCACGATACGTGAAATAGGTGAATACAATATCAGTTGAGCTTTATATTCTATCCTATGGAAGTCGAAAGAGGAGTGGTAACATTCTTTTACTGTACAGCACACACTCAATTCCAGACACGATATCACTGCCATGGCAAGTTAGGTTGTGTTCGCTCTCTCGAAATAATGCATACAGTAACAATTTGAAATCACAATCGTTATTTTACTGCGAAAATTATTGTTGGTACTTATTGGGTCTATTTTTTAATAAATTGGGAGCCATACTAAGTCCAAAAAACAAATGCTAATCACTATCAAAAAGCACGACGTCTCGGTGCACAACATCCTCCTCAAATCACTTGACTCGAGGAGGGGACGTTCGTTTCATCATCAATGTGAAACCTACATTGCTCTTTGCGAAATAAACGACAGTGTAGATTATAGGCCTAGTTAAGTTTTTTTTGGGGGGGGGTAACAAATATCTGGGGGGAAGGCCCCCAGCCCTCTCGTAGCTACGCACCTGAACTGACTACAACATGTATATCTGAAACGAAGTTACGACAAGCTGAGGAAACTTTAAAATTTTAGATCAGTTTCTGTGATCTTGAAGTACTACTCCCGCAAAACCCGAAAAAGGAGCTGTTAGGGTTGAATGTAATTACCAAGTAGGCTACGTTAATACTGTCCGTTGTCCTGATCTTCTCGCTCAAATGACCACTGTGGAAAACTTGGCAAAATAAGCTTGGTTGCTTTAAAATCTTTCAAATTGTCAAGCAAAATGTAAAATAAGATAATTGCCGATTGATACTACAGTATAATCATATAAAGCTATGAAAGTTGAACACTAGTTTTTCAAACGTCCCTTCGACTCTCTTGAGGAAGAGCCGGGGGGGGGGGGCGAAACCAAGCGTTACTCTCAAAGAAGTTCAGCTCCCTAAAGGAACTACGTTTCCAAGGGGACACAAGTATTACCATTCTCTTGATTCAGACCTCTACATCATGGGACTGTCATGCGTGGCGCTGTTATTGACGGGCTAAAAAGAATAGATACTACTTATGATCTTAGCCAAAAGGCCGAGAAGCGATGGAAGTTCAAAAGATATTCAACTCTGTACTATGTGCGTAATTGGGCCGGAAGAGCAAGGGGTGATCATAACATGTTTCTTAAAAGCTTCTTATAGTAAGTGAAAATTTGATGCCTGTGCCTTCCTTACAGTGACGAAGCGTTGCTTGTCTTATTTTTGCTACTTGTAACTTATATAAAACATTTATTCTTAAATAGTCTTAAATATGATATGTGTGTTGTAAAACAGAGTATTAAAAGCGTTAGAAGTAGCCTCGATTACTATTAAGAGACGTCAGATTTTGACCACATGCTGTTTTGCATTTACATCATGAATGAACATAAGTTACGTACGCAAATCTGTGATGTGGGCAGCGAGAAAAGGGAATTATGAGATAGGTGTTGTGTTATTCTTTGTTTGCTTAGCCTTGATTTCAATGTCGGCATGTTCTG
>WURT03047171.1:0-14461 GCA_009936505.3 Holothuria glaberrima
ACTACAAGCTCTATAGAGCTTCTTTTGGGTTCCTCCTGAGTCATTTTCAGTTCTGTCATACTGTGTTATATTTATTATGTGTATCAATTTTTGTCTGAAAAAAGTGACTCGAATAAATGTTGAAGAAACCAAATCATATAAGTTAGGGTTACGTGCCCTAGAGATATTTGGCATGTTCGTTCATAATCCGGCGTCAGAATTACCAAAAATGTAGAGAAACTGGCATTTTAGCAGTAAGGGGCGTGGTCAATTTCCAAGAAGTAGATAGGTCCATTGCCATGATTTGCCCATAACCTCGTGGGAAAAAATTTGCGCTCGCGGCAGGATGGCCATCATTAGTTGACGTAGTGTCCAGCGGAAATCTCATTGCTCAACCGCAGATCGTTAGAAGCATAAATCAATGGATATCTTTTGTAAGGCTGTTACGGCATATTCCAGGGAAGAACTATATGATTTTTCAAGATTCTTCCTATAATCCATAAATGGTCAATTAATTTTCTGCTGCAAAATAATACTGAAACATAAACATATAAGACCACTACCAACTTTTGCCCGAAAATAGTAGACATTTTGCTCGAAAATAGCACATTTTCTGTTTGCAGCGCCCCCTTTCGCAGCTAGGCGACCTCTGTTGAAAATTCCAAATCAAGAGGTACATTGCTTTCTTCTGTCGTAAATGGCACTCCTTACTAGGGTGTATGAAAAATAATTACTATTCCTTTTTGTATTTTATTGTTTGATGACGTCACTGGAGCTCCCGCAAAAGTAAATTATACCTGACTCTTGGGGTAGCCTACGATAAGGCAAATACGTGCATGTTGCAACGACTTGATCGCCGCACCAGATCTCTCTGCGGGGCAACCGTGCAATAAATCAAGACACAAGACTGTCATAACGGTGAGGTGACAGTTATTGACAAACAAACGGACAGTTACGGTGATACAAGCAACTGAGACGTTTGTTTGTACAGTTTACGCTGGTACAAGTCCTTGTCTACAACGAAATCACTCAAGTTATACATGTAGAGTGTAGGTAGGTTTTAGAAAGCACACCGATTGTTGCAGTGAATATGAAACTGTACTACAGCCTGTGATTCATAATTCGATGATGGGCATACCCCAGTACCATAATCGGTACTTATATCTTGCTTTCTAGCTTTATGAATTAAACAGGCTGTGATATTCGGTGGAAAAGCAATCGAATATTTACAGAGAGCACATATTTTCAGAAAGAACAATTAAGCCTACATTTTACCCATCCTGACTCTACAAACTCTATGTCTCAAGTCACAAGTGCGCGGTGGACCCTGCGGCCACAGTTGGGAACCCATAAAAAGAGGCTGAGCAAACACACTCCATTCCGCAAGGTAGTTAGACCCATGCTATTAACCCAAACGAATTGTATGTAAGCTATCTGCTCTGTCCCCCTCCCACATTTACAGGTCCGTATGTAGCCAGACAAGGTACTGAAGGGGCGAAATGGATTCCAGGAGGGCTAATAAAAATTTCAGGGGGCCTAATGTGTAAAAATAAATTACGTATAATTACAATATAATTGCCGTCTTGATGAAATTTGGCTGAAAATGAGCGATATAGCCGGGTAGCTTTCAAAATTCTCAGGCTTTGATCAGACCCCTTAAAATTGTGCAATTAGAATGATGCTCAGTTAGTCTACGGCGGGGACACTCCAAAGGGACACTGGTAAACACGAATCTGTCTTTTGAAGTCCCTCAACGAACTCTAACTGATGTCGGCCAACTACGTTCAGGTTTTATCTAAAAAGCGAGACGGATAATGAAAGGAAAGCTGTATGAGCAAATAAAACTTCTGTGAGATATAAATTGAAAATGAAATATAATACCGCTGAGTCAGTGTCTTACTTTTATTGGTATGGTCATGTCTGGAACTATCTCTTCTAGGCTTAAATGTGATTTTCCAGATATTTCAAAGAGTATTAAAAGCCAACGCAAATTAACACTGTAGAAGCACTATTTACATTCTATGTATTCATTGGAACTGAGAACCAGCCTGGGGCTCGATCTATTGTACTGTCATTGAATCGTGACCGAGAAATTTCTCGGCCACGATTCAAAGACAGTAGGCTACACTCGCAAGGGGTTGTCATTTGATTGACACTCCCACGATGCTTCGCACTTGAAAACTCTTAAAGCTTCGAAATCAGAGCCTGAATATGATGGAAAACGTTCAAGAAGCATTCGTTTCTAGTCAATTCAATGCAGAGGCGAAGGAGCCGGGCCAATTTGATGGGGGGGGGGGGCTGTTGTGACTTGCCCGAAAAATGCAACTCGTATCTACTAATATGTGCCTGAAAATGCACTAACGCAGTGCCCGAAAGAATAGCAGCATATATTGCCTGAATTTTAAGGAAAATATCTTGTGGGGTACAACTCCCTCGCCCCATCTTCCTACGCCCATCTTTCAGTGACACTGTAGTTTTACCCTAGGACTTACCAGTCATGATGAACCCTCTCCGAATTGACGTCACTCTATGGTGAAGAAGAAACGCCCCAGCAAAAAGGCATAAGATGCATAAAACAGTAAGCTCTCGTCTGGTTAGCATCATTTTTCTCAATTTTCTTGACATCACGAGTCGAACCATTACTAACTTTGATGTTGCAAGTTAACATTCACTTAGGGTTTCATACCACACGATACAATTTGCCGCTTACCCCAATATGATGCTCCTTGTACAGAGGATATATACGTGCAATGAATATGATGAGATCGGTACCTTCTGTTACAAATCGATAAGATTATATCGACTTACCGCGAGAGCTGCAAGACAAACACCTGACTTGCTACGTATACGACCAAATACCTTTTAGCCACTGGTTTGTATAAACACGACTGTCACCGATCACGAGGAGCACATCAGTGCTACCATTGTCGCTATTATGCTATAAGACTAGAAGCAGTCAGTTCTGTTAAAGGGTAAGGTGGTAAGTTGGTAACGTATTTTAGCGGCTACAGCTGGGCAAACAGGGTGTGACATTTCGTTAGATTTCTGAAGATAAGACGCGACAAGCGGCGATATACGATCGACGGTGGTACCGTGTGTGTACCTTGACGACACGCATAGGCGTAGGAAGCTGTTCGAGACGGGGGGGGGGGGCTGAACCTTGTTTCAGATAGCCGTCCTGGAGAGGGGTCTAAGGGGAGGGGTGTCCTTCTCCCTTTTGGAAAGTTTTTGGATATTTGAGGGTCCCTAGCCTGTACAATGTGGTGCATCACATTGGACAAATTTTAAGGTAAACTATTGCAAATTTTTGACATTTCTTGCAGATGAGATAAATAAGAGGTTTTCGTCCTTGGAAAGTGGGGGGGGGGGGCTGAAGCATACTTCTGCCCCATAAATTTCGCTGGGAGGAGGGGGCTGAAGCATAAATTTCGCTGGGAGGAATGGACTGGCACCCAGCCCCCCCCCCCGGCTTTCTACGCCCTTGACGACACGATTATAACTACGATATAATTGTAGAGTAGTACCGCAGGTTATCGGGGTCTGTTGCTTTGAGCATGTTCAAACTTTGTTTATACGATACTGTAAAGTCTAACAATGATGACATTTACACAATATATGTTACGGTTATTCTGAGATATCACACGATATCGTGTCGTGTGGTATCGGTGCATGTTATAGAATATTGTCTCGTCGCACTGTACATCATCGCCTAAAAGTTGCCAGGGGTAAAAGTTTCCCCAGGACCACCCATGGGCACGTATGTAAAAATACTGAAAAAAGGTTAGCCCAACAACTGGTGATTAAAGAGATGACCGAGAGTCTGGTTACCGCTATAAGTCTGTTAACCAATTAATCAACAATACTTGGGCAAACTTTACCCAAATTCAGTATTTTCACATACTTGTAAAGTGTTGGGTAAATTTTTTGCCCAACTTTATTTTTAGAGTCATGTAGGAAATTGAAAAAATTGCAAAATTTTTCCCGTTTTTTATTTACGACTGCAAGTCGTAGGTACAACTGGATCACCGTCAAAACGAGCCATATTATTTGCACTTGAAGTTGATTTATAGGGCATAAACAGTCGCCGCAAACATAAGCGTAGCATGCGGGGGTCGGTGGACATATGCCCTACCAATTCGGGCAAAAAAGATTGATAAATTACATTACATAAGTTAACAAAAATTCGGGTAAATTAGCATCAAAATTCGATATTCGGGCAAAAACTAACCTCGCCCTTAGAAAAATTGACCCCCGTACGCCTTTGGCCGCAAACGACGGTAGCCTTCTGCAGCTAGTACCAGTGTTCACTCCAATCTCTTAAAGAACACTGAGTGAGGGTGAACTTCACCTACGCCACATGTCTTTCTAATAGATTAGAGGGTGACGGTGGCACAATAAGTTAGGAAAATTTGTACGCTTTCATATGGGAGCATTTCAACGCTTTGAGACATGCATATGCATATTGCATATTAAGAGCCTGACTCTGATTGGCTAAAACCCTAACCCTAATCCTAACCCTGATTGGTCTTAACCCTATATGCCACCGTCGTTGCGGATAGCATCACAAAAAGCAGTCATGTTCACGGTGGGACAGCGGCGCAGACATACACGCGCATCCAAAGTTACAAAGCAGTCGAAGCCAGGTATGGTAACGCCTAATGTCGATGTGGGTAGAACTATACTATGTACGGCGTAGTGTACAATTGTATTGTAGCGCAGTAATGTTGTGTTGTTATTAAAAAGCATGCATAGTTTCCTTGTGTGCTCTCAATATGGCCATGTATTCAAAAAATGTCGTTTTGTGAAACTGGTGTATTCGAACTACCCCTTCGAAAATACGTTGTACGGGCCTGTTGCCGATGGGTGAAAGTTGGTAAAATCATGAAAAGCTACTTCAGCAGATTGACCTACAGCTTCGGACTTCCTGCCTTGCAATATATATTTGACAAATGGCTATTAACTGACAATTAATCATCTTTCACAAGTTACAAATAACTTCAAAGCTGACAACCATTTTTTGGAACTGCATAGAGTTGTTTCCAAAATACAATGAAAAATAACTCACAGGTATATCTAATAAGTATCAACAAGAATCATAAGTTTGGGAAAGTATAGCTTCCTAGCAAACATGGGGGTCAATCATACCCAACAGATACACGATTACCATTCGATCCCGCTGAGACAGGGGAACATTTCCCCCCAGTATTTAAGAAGTCGCCCATTGAGTTTGATCTTTGACACAGTAAATTATTTGAAAATGGGGTCATGTCTCACCAATACTGGGGACAAATAGCGGCCAATGACGATTAAGTAGATTTAAAGGTCTGCGGACATGTGACCAAAACAGCTGTTTCATTAAACAGTGAAAGATTACGATATCCTGATGTTAATCCGTTGGAATTATTGTATATCTTTTACCGTTATTAATATATACATCTTAACAATTCTGGGATTTCTCATTTGCCACACAGAAATTGTTATGTGGAGTCTTGCACATGATCTGTATTTCTTTTGTTAATCCTTTATAGAATAGCTGTAAGTTACTGAATTGACAGCTAGTTTCTAGTTTGGTGTGTAAATGTCAACATTTTCAAAAAAAAGTCACTTCACTTCCAAAATAAAACCCACTGGGCATGTTAACTTTACAACTGTCATGGGAATGCAGATTAAACAAATAAAGGATAACATAAGACACATTTCAAGAGCCCTTTTCAAACTTGCACATGTTGCTGATGTTCATTCATGACGTAAGTGCAAAATATAATTATTTTGTGAAATGGTTAATATTTGCTGGAATTCAAACGGAATTGGAATATTGTTTACCCACTTTTAATGCTTCCCATGTCAAATAGGCAAGTATGATGTTTAGATATCCATAATGTTGAAATAAAGAGGAACGCTAACACAGTGCATCGCTGTGTGTTAAAAAAGAGAAGCCTCGAAAATTGTGAGGGCACTTCAGCTGACGGTATGGCAAAAAGCAAAACGATTCTGGGTCTCCATATGTACAGTGTACATTCACCTCTCAGAGTCAAATGCAATTTTATCCGTTTTTCAAAGGTTATGAATGATTTTCATTACACGGATAAGTCATGATGACTAAAGTTCTTGCTATAAACTCCTGATTTTAAAAACTTGTTTTTTCTCTCCGCCAAAAACTAGGGCAAAGGCAACGACATTATATTTGTACTGAGCACCGTTGCTTTCTTGCCAAACAGAGAGTGGCTTCATTCCAGATCGGAGGACTCTTCTCCATGAAGCCTCCATTAAAGTGTCCCTAAAGTCTAGAATTTCAATCTTATACACAACTTGAACAAGCGCAACAATGTTGCTGAAGCTCAGCTTGTCCTAGGCCAACTAAAGGTGTGGAGTCAATTTTTCGGTTGAGTCTGTAACTCATGTTGTCCATACATACGTTAGAACATAAAGAGATAAATATAAATTTAAGGAAATATTTATTGAACTCCTGATACCTTTGAAAGTCTAAATGTGGTACACAAAGTTAATGTTATATACCGTACTGCACGTCAGATGTTAGTTTACAAATAAAGAATGTTTTTGAGTGTGATAGTATGAATAATTTCATGAGTTGATAGGTTTAACGTTCTATTTAACGAGATAAAGCCAAGTTGAAAAGAACGTTCATCTCTCTAGTGACCCCACATGGCCTTTAACCTCCACCAAAAACAATAGGGATCATCTACTCAGTATGGCCAACCTACATACCAAGTATGAGATCCCTCAGAGTTATCCTTCTTGAGATATAGTGTTTACAAAGTTTTGACCTTTTGACCTCTCCTGATCCCAAATGACCTTTGACCACCAAAAACAATAGGGATCATCTACTTAATATGGCCAACCCTCACACCAAGTATGAGATCCCTCAGGGTTACCCTTCTTGAGATAGTGTTTACAAGCAATTTCCAAGCTATTTACTATTTGACCTCTAGTGACCCCATATGACCTTTGACCTCCACCAAAAACAATAGGGATTATCTACTCAATATAGCCAACCTACATATAAGTATGAGATCCCTCGGAGTTACCCCTCTTGAGATATCGTGTTTACAAAGTTTTGACCTTTTGACCTCTCCTGACCCAAATGACCTTTGACCTCCACCAAAAACAATAGGGATCATCTACTCAATATGGCCAACCCACACAGTATGAGATCCCTCCGAGTTACCCTTCTTGAGGTAGAGCGTTTACAAGCAAAGTGTGACATACACACACATACACATACACACACACAACATCACCATCGCATAGATTCCTTGCCTGCCTTCGGCAAGGAATCAAAAACCTAAAAAGATGCAGACAGGTGATTTGAGTCTGTCAGGGGGGTGTCCGGCCCCTGACTATTTGGACGCTCCACCACTGATAACGAACAGTCAGATTTTAGTCCAAACTACATCTAATGGACTTCTTTGCCAACCTTGATTTAAGCCCAACCCAGTTTGCAAATAGGAATACAATGAACATTTGTATGACATAAACACTGACCCGAAACTGACATCAATGTTATGGAATAACGATTACTGGGATGGTCCTAGGGGGGTAGCAAAGAGTTGTAAGATAATGTGTGTTTGTCTAAGGACTAGAGATGTTGGAGGGGGGAACGAAGGGCTCTTTAAGCAAAATAAACTGTGTAAAAATGTACCATTCAACAGAAACATATCCAACACATGGGGGGTGGGGGTTATTTGTCTATGTCCTTACAGCAAAGTTAAAAGCATGCAGCAAGCAGTAATCCTGCTATTTTGGTTTCCTTCGTTCCTGAATACTTTTTAATAATGATGATATCATCCTACATGTGAGTGTCATCAGTAACTGCACCGGTAAGATTATTTTCAATCGTGTAGTAACATTACAGTGCATTAGACCAAGCCAAGGACACAACACCTACAAGAAGTCAACCATCTGTAGTTTGGCTGTTTTGGTCTCTTAGTGTTTTCTTACATTTAAGCACGCATTCATTAATTGTTTCATATCACTTTTCAGTTGAGAAAAAGCAATGAACTTATGATAGCTTACAGACTAAATTTAAATTCAGCAAAACATTTACAATGAAGTAATCTGCAATCTTTCAACAAGCAAGGAATCCATTTACAACCCCAAACTCCCTCAAATTACTCAGCAAGACATCTCCAATGGCTCTTCCTCCTCTTTACATTTTGACTCAAGTCATCTCTGATGCCTCTCCTTTTTGTTTGTGCTCCGATTACTCCTCAAGATCTCTGGTGGCTCTTTCTTCTGTTTACATTCCAATTACTCCTCATGACATCTCTAATGGTTCTCTCTTCTTTTTATCTTCCGATTACTTCTTCAGACATCTCGTCTGGCTTTCTCTTCTGTTTATGTTCCGATTACTCCTCAAGATATGTCCGATGGATCTCTCTTCTGTTTATGTTTGTGTTTCTTGTTCTTTTTCTTCTTTTTGGGAAGGTTAGGGTCAGAAGGAGAAGGCTTAGACTCTGAGAAGGTTGGCTCAGGTGGACCAGCCAACCCCATCCCTGACGGTCTGCCAGGGAAGCTGTCTCGAGAACTTTCTATATCATCAAGAAGACCTATAGGACAGACAGAGTCACAAAATAAGATAAAGATAAAAAAAAATATATAACCTTTGTCAAATGAACAGAGACTTGTACAGGCTTTGCAAGTGAAGACTCATCTTCAGTGATAAAAAGTTCATTCTACACCTGCCACAAACAAAGTTCAAACATGTTTTACCACATTCAAAAACCACATATAGTTTCCCTTGCTTTATTTGTTTTATAACTTCACATAATCATACATATACTACAAATATAACAAGAATAGTTAATAGAAACACAAACACATGAGGTGAAAGGAAGTGCACAGAAAATCTTTCTGGGCTTAAAAGTATGCACTCCCAAGACTACAACACAAGTAGCAAATGCACTACGGCAAAAACATCAAAGAGATAAAGATAATTTGAGTGAAAATAATAACTATGAGGAGAGACAATATGAGTTAAAGTCTTAAATCACTGACAGGATTTAGGTCTCATTATTCCAAAATATCCCTTTCTATTCAGATAAATAGAATTTTTTATCATAAATTCACATAAAAATATCAAGTATCTTCTTTTGGTTTTAAAAATATGCACATACTGTAATACTGTTGGTCTCTAGTATTCTTCTGTCTTCATTTTAGTCCCCAAAGTTTTTGCAGGTTTCTTCATGTTATTTTTTAAGCCAACCATTAATGTAAATTTAATGGATTTAGCCTCATACATCACAAGCATCCCATCCATGGGGACATTTGTAGTGCCTTTCAAAATTTTCCATGTCTGTTCTCGTTGCTTTGCAACTTTTCAATAAGAAACGCGCTCCTCTCATGACCATGTTACAGCTTTAACAACTTCTACATACATGCTCATCCGCACATATTTGCTTCAAAGTTTCACAACTTTGACAAAGATTTCCTTCTCCTACCAAAACAAATACAACATAAAAGCAAGGTCTTCAACGATCACATCAACCCTTACCCATAACAGGGGAAGATGAAATGGATTCCTCTCTGATGCTGTCTCCACCAGGAGTAGGAGGAGCTCCATAATCTGAAAGATTTTCTCCAGGTGTCGGCGGTCTCTCATCCTCACTTTTAGTAATAACGTCTACAAAGGGCTCCTCCTTTGTAAAAAAGAAAAAAATTAAGAGAGAGATTTACTGTGGGCTGTTATAGAGTTGCTTATACCCTACAACAGCCAACCTTGAAAAATCACTAAAAAGTGTAATATCAGCAATCATTTCTTTGTCTTTTGTTTAAAATGTAAAATAAAATGAAGTTGGGTATACTAGTAACAAACTCAACAGGTCGGAAAACTAAGTGAAAACCATTGTTTCTTTGTGGTATACATTTTATTTTCTCTTCAAAGTTTCAGTTTCATTTTACATCTACCAAGGAAGAATATAAAATGACAAGGGAGAAGATAAAATGAATCAAGCAGTATCAAAAATCAAAAAGTATTTGTTTAAGCCTCACATTTTTCAACAAAACATTTGACTCTGATAAGTTCCAATGCCAATTATATACCATACAAGTATATAGAGATAATCAAATATACTTGGAGACATTGTACATTTTCAAATTTAAAATTTTAATTTTGAGCCCCAACTACCCATTATTGTGGAGAACACCATCAGTGCAAGCAACAGGGCACTCTTGCCGTGTCCCAATCTGAAATTTTCTCTCATGGTCAGTAACTTTTTTCAACAGTTTTCATACATAGTTCAACCTTACAAACACGAATCTATCCATGTGATAAACTACCAGCACAAAAATACTTCATTCTTACCAATATGTTCACACAAAGCAAATCTGATAACCAAAGACACACACTTTATGGAAATTTTCTCAATACCCCACCTGCCCACTATTTTACAAAGTACTTGATAAACATAAAAGACTCAAAATCCAAGAATGAGGTCAACAGATTTTCAAAATATAATTACAGAAAAGTCAAAATATTGACAGATAAAGGTATACCTGATCACTACTCATTCGAGGCATTTTTGTCTCTATTGGTGAACCAAGGGGAGATGATAATTTCCTCTTTCTTTCCTCATGAGGAACTTCTGGGACTTCCTCTGGAACAGAAGAGCTTTCCTGTAGAGACAGAGTAAAATAATTTAATACCACTTTGATAAACTGAGAATTTTTGCTATATAACATCTTCTTCCTATCAAGATTTACAAGCAACAAATTATTTGTCATTTTACAGAGCAGATTTTATGCTTCCTCTTAATTTTTAGATCCACACCAAAACAAAATATCAAGGAGAAAAACTAAAATCCTTCTCCACTATAAATTTTCACAAAGGTATTTCTCTTATGTTATCCTAAAATAATGAAATATGAACAAAATGACAATAAAGTGGCAGACCTTAGAAAGCCTGTTTCATTATTAATCAAAGCCTACAGCTTCGATTATTGGATTTGCTCAGTTTGTCAAGTGAACTCGTGCCTTCTTTTCTGGCTCGGCGTATGAATATCCTCAGTGTGATGCTTCTCTATTTACATACGTTCAATGTGGACATTATACAGTATTTCATCTGCCACGCAGTTATTTAGACTTTTTCAGTAAGTGGAAATTTTGACCATTTCCCCAATTTCACCAACTTGACAGTGTTCCAATAGAATAATCAGCCCATTTGAGGCATGTAGAAGTCTTCTTTTTGAAGGACGATAAGTCTTTACGCAGTTCTATTGACTTTCTTTATATACTTGGTTTGATCACTCATAAAATAGTCCCATACTTGAACCCTGCTACGTAGACTAACGCTACCACTTACTCCACGACCACACCATCGAAAATTCCCACTTGTTTAACACGCTTGTCAATCGCTACAAGTCCGTTGACACGTCTCAGTTTAAGCTGCGCATGTGCAAATGCCCGAATCTAAGGTAGAAACATTTCACAGCCATCTGTTGCCTTCATGAAAGGTACGTTCCTGACACAACAGTAAAAGTTGTGTTGGCGGCAGAACATTTTTTTTCTAAGAGGTGAGCATGGTAGGCCGTTTGCTCATTTTTTTACCGCACTTAATATTTACTCGATCAAGGCTTGGAATCAAGTGATGCAATATTGGGCTTTTTCATTTCATTTCATACCATTTTCAGTGGCTTTGATTAGTACTTGCCTGCAAGTACAAACCGTCTAGTTCTCATAGTAATTATCTGACATTGTTAAATAAAATATGCAGTCCTCATGTCAATCACTAATCCAAATCTTCCTTGTCAAATTCCTAAATCTTTATGTTAAATCTGGAAAATCAAATCCCCATTCCAGACACATTGACAATAACTGTGAGAAATTTTCAACAATATTATACAAATTTACCTTCACAAATGACAAAAATTCTAGCAATCCATCCACAAATCAATGAGAAATTAAAAAGTTGTCCTGAATGTCTTATCAAGAGAACAGTTTTGTAAGGCAATATACTAATTCTAATTACCTGTTGGATAGGTTCATCTACCACACTGTTATCTGGGGAGACCTGGCTGTGTAGTACTGTCTTTTTCTCCTTCAGATTCAATACCATGCCAAGCTGAAAAGTAATAAGAACGATTAAACAGATAGATTTAACAGAGAATGTACTGGTATGAAAGTGGTTTCTTTTTATTTGCTTAAAGTTTACTCTAGGTTATCACAGGAACAAAGAATTTTAGTGTAAAAATTACAAGTTTGTCACCCTGCATGTTAACTGCCCTGCTTGACCTTTCTGTATTATTGAAACCAAAGCAAAGGGTTTGGTCAGAATGTCAAATTTTTGAGGTAAAACTCAAAAATATTTGTTTTTTACTGTTTAAAATGCATTAAACTGGAAGACAACAAATACACTGAAAAGTTTCAGCTCATCATTATAATTACTATTAGCTATTGAGTAAGGAGAAATAAAGACAGACTTAAGTGTCGAACAGCAGGATGAGTTTAAGTCAAGTAAGAAAGATTCTGAATTGAGCATCAGTTTAAGAGGAGAAAACTTTTCATTTATTTGACTACACTGTAAGAAAGCTTTTATCTTGTATGCTCTACATGTGACTTTTATTACTAGAGAAAACAATATGAAAGTCTATCACTTTTAAATAAGAGTGCTTGTTATCATAAAAATAGAGCAATCTGTAATGTAAATCCAGGTAGCTCATAACCTGCACACATAAGCTGCCAATATCATAACACTAAATCTCTGACTACTAGTATCGACTAAGTAAAAAAAAGTGAGGTAAGTTATGTAAATTAAAATTATGTATACAATCAAACTAGTTTTTTAAATCAAAATACAGACTTTCACAAATCTACATACAGCCATAAATCCAAAACTCTTTAAACAAAATACGCAAAGAAAACTATACAAAATACTAACCTCAGGCATGGGAAGACATGTTGGTCTACTGATTCCATACAGCTTGTAGAAAAAATCAACAACATCACACCTCAGCCTGCAGTCATGAGAACTGTTGCAGCTGCAAAGAAATAAAACAATATGATTGGTTAAAAATATATCCCATGTCATCATTTAGGAAACTACATTCATATCAAAGATGAAATAGAATTAAAATGATACTGCTCTAATATAAAAAACTTGCTCTGTTTCTCAACAAAATTCACCTATAACAAATTGAAATCAAAGCCAGTGAGTTACAACTTTCTATTGAACTATGTGTGATTGCTTTCACAGGTGATTTGTTTGAGAAATTGCAATATTTTACCAATTTCTGGGGTTATTACTTGGCTGCCAATCCTGTCAAAACAGCTGACACAGCAATGGCAAAGGTTGGCATGTATTATCTAACAAGATTGATCACCTCTTGACATTTTGTCTTAGATAACATAGATTATCTGTAAATTTAAGCAAATCTAGAAAGGATGACACATAAAAGATCCAAATGGCTCAAAGTTTGAGGGGTTGGTATCATACATTCTGGTGCCCCGTCAGATGACATAGTTGCTTCTGAGGTATTGCTTAGTTTTGTCATTTGGCTTCAGTTGTTGGGACTTCATAAAAGAAACAAAATATTACTGGTAAAGTGTTGCTGGGGTTTCCAATTTGGCTATTGGAAAGGAGCTTGCAGACAAAATTTTGCCAACCTGTGCCCTACACTTTGCATAATTTTCAGAGGAGACTACTGTAACTTGATAATCATTTAACTTAAATATGTAAGAGTTAAAGCATTTGCAACAAGCAAATCATTGAACACAAGATATTATGTATGAGTAGCTAGGTTAAATGACACAAAACTTGCATCACCTAAAATTTCCCAGGAAAAAACAAGAAAGAAAAATACGAGTTACTTTTTGTGATTTCTTACAATGTTAAAGACACTTAGTGCTTGTGTTGCACAATACTTGAACAGCAAAATTATTTCAAATGCTAATGGACTGTTTCTACAATTTTCCACAGATTGACCATTAAAACACTAAAACATCTGTAATCTACAAGATTGCTATGCTAACTCAGACCAGCTTTTGGCATGGTTCATAGCAACTAGACTGCATGAAAAAAAAAAAAAAAAACCGATACCATGGAGGTTTGGTTGTGAAATGCTCTTGTAGAAAGTTAGTAGGAACTTGTTGCAATTATGCAAGGCTTGAGCAAGTCTAATTGATCTCATGAAGAATGGAAACACTTGATTTTTAAATGACTTACTTCATATAAGTCCAGAGTCTCTCAACTAAGGCATCAGTACTGAGTGGGGATGACTCACGCTGTTTGAAGGGTGGGTTATCAATCAAAAGCAATAAAATCTTGTGTCTGGGAAAAAGGGAAAACAAACAACATGAATATTAACATTTTAATAGCGTATAATGAAATAACTCTAATAATTTGGGATTTAGTGGCCATCTGTTTCTACCAAGTCAAAGAAGCCTGCAGGGGGTTTGTGAAGTAACAATGTTTTCAATGGCCTCTAATTTAACATTATAGCTTAGATTTGAATTCTTTAAATTAAGGTCA
>WURT03047181.1:0-14459 GCA_009936505.3 Holothuria glaberrima
GCCTGTACAATTGGATTATCTTTCACAGGATTTATGGCAATTTTTCATCCATAATATTAAAATTTGTTTCAAGGATATTGTTCATTATTGTTTTTTCTGTTAAAAGTAATAGCCTATAAATTATGAATTGAGGCTGTCTTATATTTTATGTCATTCCTTCACCTGTTCTTTGTTTTGTTCTCAGGTTTGACTATGACGAACTTTGCAGGTTTATCCTAACTGTTCGGAAAAATTACCGTCAAGTCCCATATCACAACTGGACTCATGCGTTTTCTGTCGCCCATAGTGTCTATACTATCATAAAGACATGTGACCAGATGGTATTTACCCCTCTTGAGGTATGCAAAGAGAAAACATTATTTTAACAAACTGTAATATTGATGTAACATAGTGGGACTGGCAAGTGTTGTCATCTGAGATGAGTTAAGTGGGGGTGGGAGATGACTTGGAGAAAATGAGAGTTAGTGCATCTCAATTTTCTTCTTTGACCAGATGAGGCTTTGTGTGGATGTGGTGCAAAAAACATATTATAGGAGGTTTGCAAAATTATATTAATCAATAGAACATGTTGGTATGGGCAGGCTTTGACAATTCTTTTGTTTAGTACTGGCTGGTAGGGTTAGCTGTTTTTCTAAACCAACTTGCTGGCTTGAATATCTTGTTAAGTCCAAACCAGCATAGTAAGTATGCTTTCACCATTCCACCTGATACTATCTCTGCATTCACCATTCCACATTATATCATCTTTGGTTTTACCATTCCATTTTATATCATCTCTGGTATCACCATTCCATCTTATATCATCTCTGGTTTAGCATTCTACCTGATGGTATCTCAGCTTTTACCATTCCACCTTATCTTATCTCAGCTTTTACCATTGCAGCATATATCATCTTTGGTTTTACCATTCCACCTGACACTATCTGAGTTTTCACCATTCCACCTAATACCATCTCTGGGTTACCATTCCACCTTATCTCATCTCTGCTTTTACCATTCCACCTTGTCTCATCTCTGCTTCAACAGTCCACCGAACATCATCTTTGGTTTTATCATTCCACCTGATACCATCTCAGCTTTTCACCATTCCACCTTATCTCATCTCTGCTTTAACCATTCCACCTTATCTCATCTCTGCTTTTACCATTCCACCTTATCTCATCTCTGCTTTCACCATTCTATCTTACATCATTTCTGGTTTACCATTTCACCTGATGCTGTTTGTACCAATCTTATAATAACTGATGATATCTCTATTTTAATCTAAAGTGCCTGGCCCTGTTTGTTGCCTGTTTATGTCATGATTTAGACCATAGAGGTAAGAACAACTCCTTTATGATCAATAGTGCTAGTCCATTGGCTGCAGTGTACTCAACGTCTACCATGGAACACCATCATTTTAACATGACTATCACCATCTTACAGGTGAGTTGAAATAATACTCTGCTAGATCTAAGCAATAAACTGTAGCTGTAGTTTAGACACACATTTATAGACACCACCACCCAGATTAAACCCATAGAAACCCTTCAGATGAATCCAAAGGGGTAAAAAGGGTTTCCAAGGGTGCTAGGGTACTTCAAATGGTTTGTAAAAAGTTTTTCAAATGTTTGGTATGGTCACACTGAGTACCCAAGTGGCTTTTAGGGGATAAAATGATGGCTTTAAGTACCTTGGTGTTATTCTTATCAAAAACCCTTAAAGAACCTACTTCAGACATAATGATTTTTTTTTTTTGCAGAGGGAAGTTTAAACCTGCTCATCCATGCCTTTTTGACTACATTTATTTTTTATATTTCCATTTTAATTAAACCCGTTATGGTGCAAGTGGTTGTCATGTATTTCAGTAGTGCAGGCTGCCATCCAATTTAACAAAAAATGAAGGTGATAAATTATTTGAATTTTTTTTTTTTAAATATATATATATGGAACACCACTCAGGTTTGGCCTATTCCCATAATACCAAGTCAATTCTGAAGTGGGCATATTTATCCTTTCTGTTCCCTTTTTTCAAATCAAATCAAAATGTCTGACAGGTGATCGAAAAAGAATACAGTTAAGCACAAATTTGTTGTAACTGTGTGTGTATAAATATTGCTTTTCTAGTTATTTTTATTTTTTGTTTTTGTTTATAACATAAAATGACCATATTTTGAAGCTTAATTTTATTTATGTTTAAAACAGTTCATTTTTGAACATCTGTAAGAAGCACTACCTGTTATTGTTATTTGTCTTTGTTTTTGTTTGCTCGCTTTTTTTTTTGTTTTGCAAAGTTTAAAAGGGTATAAGCATTCTGCCTTCCAAGGCTAAGTCCAGCATTATCTGTATATTATAAATAAGTGTGAATTTTTATAATGTTGTGGATAATAAATGAAAGCAATTGAAACGAAAGGAAAGATGCTATTAAAAAAAAGAAATAAAAATGTTCCCTTTCAGTAAACTGCACAGCTGTGCTGTTCTAATGTTATTACAAATAGATGCTTGTGTGGGCTCTCAAGCAAGTACTTAACCCCAAAGTTAGGGTGAAAACCATCTATTCAATCAGCTCTCGTAAAATTTCAGTCTTGTTTTATTCTGTTTTGTTGTTTAACAGCATGAAGGTCATAATATTTTCAAACATCTTACATCTGATGAGTATAAACAAGTCCTTGGTGACATCAGGCACTCCATCTTAGCAACTGATCTCGCCCTATTCTTTGGGAACAAAGACAGGCTAAAAAAGCTGACAGCAAACAGTGAATTTCAGTGGTCCAATCCAGATCATAGGTATGATGTCATTTTACACTGTTTTCTCTTGCACCTCAGATAGCTGTGTTTGAAAGTTGATGAGGAAAATTAAAATATAGGTGGCACTGTTGATATTGTGAAACAGAAAGTTCAATTCAATGATTTTTGATGCCTTATTTTTTTTTTTTTTTCAGTGCCTACCAAAAAACTGTCAAAGTACAGAGACAAATTCTGAGATTTTATGATAACTGCAGTTTTGTCATTGGTGGATCTGAGAAGTACTTAAGTTACCACCACCCCCTCCCCCCCCCCCCATAAAAATAAGTTACACACAATTCATGGACTTTAGAATATTTGAAAAAATCCAGCACCCTGTACTCTATAAACACAAGCCTGTCATTTATGGGCATTACTTTAAATATCTTATTTCACTCTTTTGTAGAAGATAAATAGCCAATAGTTGAACCAATGTGATTGAAAGGATGTACCATGAGTAGCACCACTTCAGTAGAAGAGAGTATCTGTAGCAACCTGCATTTTATGAGGGCAGAGGAGAGGGTGGTTCAACCTTCCAACATCATGTTAAACTCTGATAATTATGGTTACCAGTACTACCTTCATATTTCTAAGAGTATTTCCACAGAGTCTCCTTGAAGTGTAACCAGTGTGACACATATTGAAAGGTGTTTGATCATATGCAGCTTTCATTTGTATGAGGCACTACAGAACCCCTCCCCCTCCCCCTCCCCCCCCCCAGTGTAGGTGCATCATTAGTGTCATAAGGTGTGTCAAAAATGTGACTTACAACCTTGTGAAACTTATGTACCAAAAATCCTTCAAGTGATATAACATTACCTAAAAATGGTTGCACAAATGATGCAATCAACTATAGTCTGTGGTTGCACATTCAAGTGTAAAGTGATCGACATGGGTGCATGTACTGTACCTATAGAAGGAGACTTGGTGTTCATGTCGGCCCAACTTAAACCAGTTGGTTACAAACTGAGTTGTAAAACCTCATCTAACTAACTGTATCAACAACTGTTGGTACATGACTCAACCCTGACATACCTCTCTCATGGGTAGTAACGTGAACCATACAAATGTCAGCTGCATCATTTTAGTCTTGTATCTATGTCATTTTATATTTTGCAAGATTGAACACGTAAAAATGTGCTATCTTCCAGAGCATTATCAAATGTTGCTATTGAATGACATAATAAAAAAATATATTTTCACTTAAATGCAGTCATTTTGAAATAAGTTCACATGTTATGATGGCCAGTCATCAAAAGTGATACAATCATAAAACAAATTTAAGTTAAGACCTCTTTAAGGTTTAAATCTTGAAGTTATGCTTAAAACTGATTGGCAGGCATTACCCACTAGCCATGATATCATACCCATTGGATGAATAGAGGCAGGGATGGTATAAAATTGTTCTCTCCCCTACAAAAATATCAAACAAACTGATAACCAATTGGGACCTCTCAATTTGCTCTGTGTTCAACCTCTGTACACATTAACTGTGCATAGAACTGTGATAATAGACTGAGTGTCAAATAGATATGGTCAAGAATGAATTCTGAAATTTAGGAAGTCAGTGGTAGGTACTATTTACTTGCTACTGTAGCTCTATGAGTTATTCAACTCTAAGAGCTAGCTAGCAGCAGCCATGGCTATGGGGTCACATGACTGATGGGAGATGCCTGTCAAGTTCTCCCGATTCTTGTTAACATTCTTCATGACCAAGTTAGGGTAAAGGGGGTCATCAAGTAAATGTGTGACCTCTACCATTTAATCTGTACCTATGTATAAATTGATGTAATGCAAAGTCATAGATAACACAAAACAATAGGAAATGGATATGATGATTGAGTACAATTTAAAGCATATTTCTAGTATCCTTCTTTGCACAAGCTATTTACTTTCATTGCCAATGAACAATGTCTGTGACTACCGGTGCACCCTGTTTTTCCATTGCACCGCACATCAGTTGCACCTCTTTATAGCAACTGGTACACTCCATTTACTTAATCTCTTGCCTTACCTACACCCACACCCACTTGCTTTAAATAAATGCACTTTTATCCCCCTAACTATCTCCTCTTCATCTCAATGTACCCCCATCCTGCTCCCCCTCCCAACCCCCTATTTTGCATGACCTTTAATATTTGCTGGCTCTTTTCATCTGCACGCTGTACTGCCCTCACTTATAGAGAGTGTATGCGAGCACTCACAATGACGGCGTGTGATTTGGCAGCTAACACAAAACCATGGCATCAGCAACAACAGACAGTCAAAGTTATCTTTGATGAGTTTTATGAGCAGGTAGGGCTTACAACCTGTTGTCAGGAACAGGATGCATGCAACATAATTATGTTTCATCATAATCCATTATGTTACTCATCATTTAATGTTTTCATGTTGCTTAAATTCCTTGCATGAAACATCTATCATGTGGTCAATACTGTTAGAGGGTGGTTGTATTTTCATCATGATTTTGATTGGTCGTTACATACAGCACAACAAAAGAAAGTAGCAAACATCGAAGACATATAACTTAAAGGGAAAATGCAGTCACCCTAATCAGAGTTAGAATGCCCCATTTTTATAGTTCATGAATGGCCCATTTTGATCAGGTGACAATATTTTTGTAAGTGAATTGTGAAATTTAAGGAGAATTTCTCCTTGGTTTAACAATTGTTTGCAATAGTTATGTTCGAAACGTCTTCAGAGGTGCTTGTAATGCAAAAAGAGGAGATTTGCAAGAGTTTGCTGATTTTTCAAAGCAAAAAGCTTCCAGTTCCATACACTTACTGACATGTGTAGGCTAGACCTACACGTGATGAAGGGTCTCATAATGGTCATCAGATTCTCGGCTCTCCAAAAATTATTCAGTGGGCAAACATTACTTTAATAAAATATACATGGGGTCCATGTGGAAGACTTTCTAAACCTTTAACAATATTTTTGAAAAAGCTTGACTTGGTTTAGTTTTCTTTCTAGCTTTCTTCTAGTGTCACTTTTTTCGTACAGCTTGCAGTTATCAGGTAATACACTGACTGTATAGGCTAGGCGTATGCATGATAAAGGGGTCTCATAATGATTGTCAGATTTAGAGCCCTTCAAAAATCATCCAGTGAGCACACATTTCTTAAAATATGTATGGGGCATGTTTTGAGGACTCTAACGAAGCCTGATGCAACACTTTTGACAGCTTTACCTGCATAGTTTCAACTTGTCATGATATTCCAGCAGAATTAACTGACATTTAGGAGAAAATTTGCAACGACAAAAGGGCATCTGACTTTTTCAAATGTAACAGATTGAAGCAAACTAATGTGTAAAAACCGTATGGAGTGTATAACATGCATGGAATTTATGTGATAATACTTGCAATCTAAATGGTTTTGCCAATATGTGATTGACACTGTGAATGAAGTCCTTTAAAGTAGTAAAATTAACAGGTTTGGTCATCTAACATTCTGGAGCTTAGACTTGGCTAAGAATGTAAACTTAAAATGGTTTATAACTTGTGGTAGTATAGTGATTGCTGTAGGTAAGATCTGCATGGTCAAGTGGTTAGAGCATCCGACTCGCAGCCGGAAAGTGGGGGTTCAAACCCTGGCCAGGTCATATCAAAGACTTTAAAAATGGAACCTACTGTCATTGTGCTTGGTGCTCAGCATAAGCAATGGAGTAAGGAAAACAAGCCAGTGGGCCACAACTGGAAAAAAGGCCGTGGCCGTGGCCGTGGCCTTAAACAAATTGGTTAGAAACTGAGCCGTTAAATATCATCTAACTAACTGAGAAGCTGACAGTGTCCACTTAGGCAAATAACTTTGCAATGAACACATCAATTAACTCTAAGCTAATTACTTCAGTTAATTCTTTCATAGATTTATGATATTATAATTCATGATGTA
Organism: Holothuria glaberrima; assembly: GCA_009936505.3. Classification (NCBI taxonomy): domain Eukaryota; kingdom Metazoa; phylum Echinodermata; class Holothuroidea; order Aspidochirotida; family Holothuriidae; genus Holothuria; species Holothuria glaberrima. The sequence continues at coordinate 6,657 of WURT03047181.1, forward strand.
AGTAAGAATTTGCTAAAATAACACTCGGCTAGACAGCAAATCATCCTCAACAACATAGCATGCTTCACTTTCAAATATTCTACAATCCCTCTACTTATTACCCATGTGTAATTGGTGTTGGCTAATGTTCATCTGTGTTGCTCTGTGTGCTAAAGTGACATTTGCTTTTAAGCCACCAGTGGCAAGAAGGATACTCCACTCTCTACGGTTAGTGGATGTTTAATGTTGGCAGTGCATATGTAGCAACATTAGAAAAGTGAAAGGAAATCTTTAATGTGGTAGCAGTCATATCATCCCCTGTATGGTGTTCTAACAAATAGGCAAAATGTGTTTGGCATGGTGACACACATCTGGTTTAGGTTTCAGTTAAACTTAGGCACCAAAATTCTCTCAATTCAAGGTGCTTTGTATTTTCATAATTTGTTTCTTACTTCAATATTGTACAAAACCAAATATATTTCACTGCTTATTTGGCTACGTCAAAATGAAAAGAAAAAAATGACACGTTAGTGACTATGCCAATGACAGATTTTGCCTATTAATGGTCAAGAAGGGGGATGATCTGTAACCCATTCATTCCTGCATGCTCTTCTGGGAGTCTTCTTTCGCCGTCATGATCATGACTAACGTCTTCTTGTCACAGGAAGTTGTGCCATGCAATCGTCATGACAGCATGTGACCTATGTGCAGTCTGTAAGCCGTTTGAGATTCAAGCCAAAGTTGCAGAGGACATTTTTGAAGAGTTTTATGAACAGGTGGAGTCTTTATACACTTTTCGTAATTTGTTGAAAATGTTGAAAATAATGATGTGAAAGAATGAAATGGTTTGGGGAATATTGTTGACTCTACACAGGGTTCCCACGCAGTAGGGAAAATGGGAAAAGTCTGTAAGAAGTCTGGAATTTTGTAATGGTTGGGAAAATCCTTGAATTTTGGGTGTTTGGTCTGGAAAATTGCCATACGGTCTTGACATTTGAAAATCTTACCCTTCGTTGGTTGCTTTGATGGTTGTGGCATGTGTCCATGCTGGGTAAATTCATAAAAATAATGGCCATTTTGTTTTCCTTTTGTATGTAATTCTTTATTTTTCATGTAGTACTAACAATGTCCATTTTAGTCTGGAAAAAGTCTTGAATTTTATTATTTCAAAAGCGTGGGAACCCCGTTTACAAAAAATGGTATACAGATAAATTGGTATTAAAAAGACCAAATTCACTTTAATGGTTGATATTATTGGGTCTTTTTGAGTGGCAGAATTCAATGTAAATGTTCATGATCTATGATCTTCAGTGTTAAATGGTAGCGTTCAGTTTTGCAGGCTTTGCTGTTTTGGAATTTGTTGGCCAAATTACTGTAACAAATGCAGTTTGTTGGTTTGTGTGTGTGTTTATATTTTAAATGCTGTAGCTAAAGGAAAGATTGCATTTATGGTACAGAAAAATTTTTATATGCCTGTAGATACCAAATGATAGGTATAATTCAAAACAATTCTGCATGGTAGCTTTATTTTCAAGAATTAAGGTTCTCACAGAAGGAAATTTGGTTGTTTGTAGCTCAGGAAAACTTTCAAAATTTCAAATGATGCAACATCCATAACTTTTGTAGTGCATCTTATTTGGGGGAAATAATGCTCTTGCTGGATTTTACTTGTGAGACTTAATGCTTTAGTAATGATGATAGCTACTTTTGTGGTAGGCCATGTTGATGAACTGTAAATGCAATATTTCCCTTTAATGCAAAAGAAAGAAATTTAAATAAAAAATAAAGAAGAAAAGAAAAATTAGATGAGATCAGGTAAACACCATAGTCCATATACATGTTGCACATGTAGCTAGCATAGGTTGCTATAGCATTGTCCTTTAATGCTGGGTTCCTACCTGAAAGAAAAAGGTGGCACCTGAAAAAAAAGTGGCAACTGCAATCTGTGAGTAATTATGCCAAAGCTGGCATGGATTTTTGGGCAAAGGGCATTGTCATGAACTGAGGTGTATGTATAATGTCAGAAAAAGCAGTCATTAGGTGTAAAGCTGAGTTGGTAAACTAGTCTCAAGTTGTATTTAGTATAGGGTGATGGTCAGTGCTGCAAAACGAATGCTTAAAAGAAAGCAATGGAAATGTGCAATTTGCCCACGTAGTCTTCAAAATTGCCCTCAATAAAGTGCAGTAAGAACCTTTTTACATTTTATTTAGAGCTGGCAAAAATCACTTCAGTGAAATTCCAGCAATATCCTTTTGCATAAAAACAAATAAATAAATTTCACCACTGGTTGCTGTAACAGAAAGTTAAATTTTAATGTGATTTGATGAGTATATATACTGTTTCAATGGGTCATAATAAAATGATAGAAAACCTTTCATAGTTCAAGTATATACCATGGAAGTGGGTGTAGCTAGTGTAGCACTTTAAAGTTACTTGGGTACACTCTCCACGGTTAAGTGTTCTTTATCGATTTTATGAAGTCAAAATTTATAATTACTCTATTTAGCGTTCCTTTTGAAGTGAAGTGATTTAACTCAAATGAAACCAGAGCATGTCTATAGACTTAGTCTCCACCATCCCACATTAATAGTTTAATACCTTCATGTATTTAACTCCATTGACTCTTTCCATCTCGTATTTTCTCTAATTCATATCATCTTTAATTGATCACTTTTGATATGATGTGAGTCATCTAAAATCTATCCTTATCTAGAGAGCTATCAACCATTAAAAATTTCACTTACCCAGAAGTAAATGTAACGGAATGCAACACATTATTAGACATGGTACACTGCACTATAAAAAGAGTGAATAATTTCTATGGGGGAATATTTCGGGGGATTTTTACAGAGAGGATGACTACAAGTTACTGCACCAAAGCAGTTTCTTTCAATTCAGTTTTGATTTAAAATGATGACATTATGTTAAGTTTATAAAGCAATTGTCTGCTGATACTAGGGACGTTAATGCTTGTGTTACATCTATAAATATAACAAAAAAGTTGTTTTTATCCTCAAAAAATTCTAACTATTCAAAAGAAATAAAAACTATTACATTGAAGTTTTTCATTTGAACTTGCAAGAGACAAATGATATCCAAAGTTCATTTTACGAATCCTTTTGAATAAATTTTAAGTTTTAAGTTGTATGACTGTGTGGTGATGACTTAAGTCTAACAGTGATAACCAGTTCATATTATAAATTACTAGTCTTGCAGACACCTTCTCAAATCCTCATACTGGTTTGTAAATTGTACACATTGAAATTTGCAGATGTCATAAGAAACTTCCCTCCCTTAAAGATATAAAATTAGGTCATGTTGAGATGGGCCCCACTCCAGAAATATTTATTTAAAATAAATAAAGTGTTAAGAATGTAGAAAGTCATGGTCACAGAATCATATGTTGCAATACCTTTGAGACTCTGAATTTAAAACAAGAATTGAATCTTCATTCCTCCTTTGTTTGGACTTTTTTGACATTTTTCTACTCAATGAAAAAGTTAGGAAAACAAAAATATACAACTCACCTAGACTATATTTCATGTGTCATCATCTTTATTTGTTTTTTTGATTGAACCTCAACAGGGAGATGAGGAAAAAGCTCATGGACGAAATCCAATTCCCATGATGGATAGAGCCAAAGCACACGAACTTCCAGCCAATCAGGTGGGCTAAAGTGTCTTTTTGAAGGAGAGTGGGAGGGGGGATGGGGAACCACAACAACTTTCAGCCAATCAGGTGAGCTAAAATGTCTTTGGGGGAGCGGGTGGACCACAACAATTTCCAGCCAATCAGGTGAGCTAAAGTGTCTGTGGTGGGGATGGGGGGGGGAAGGGAGTGGTGGGACCACAACAACTTCTAGTCAATCAGGTGAGCTAAAGTGCTTTTGGGGGGACCACAACAACTTCCAGCCAGTCAGGTGAGCTAGAGTGTCTTTTTTGGGGGGGGGAGGAGGGGGAGGAACCGCAACAACTTCCAGCCAATCAGGTAAGCTAAAGTGTCTTTGGGGGGCAGGGGGAGGAACCACAGCAACTTTCAGCCAGTCAGGTGAGCTACAGTGTCTCTTTTTTTTGGGGGGGGGGGGGACACAACAATATTAGCAGATATTTGAAGTCTGATCTGCAAGTACATGTCATATCTACAAACGTATGAATAAAATGTAGCATTGTAGTTGTATGCTTGATTGTATTATGGTGTAGGTCTATAAGCTCTCTCAGTTCTGTTCCTGTAGTCAATAGACCATACGCATATGACATCACAAAACAGAAAGTGTGCCCTCCAATGGAGGCAAGTACATATCATTGCAACTTAGACCAATAGGTGCAGACAGCTGATTTGTGTACCGGGCAGAAACACGCCTAGTCCTCTACAGTCGTGTGTATAGTCATTGCTGTGCGTGCAGCGCGCTTCATTGTTTTGCTACCAAACTGAAGTCGTGTGACATCAATGCATATAAGGTCTATTTCTTTTATACTGGGTCATCAAGTTGCCAAGTGGGGTATGGGGGTGCAATGTGTCAGTGTTGGTTTAATGTAGTATCCTTACGTTCAAAAAGTTTGAAAAGTATTTCAATTAGTGAATTAGGATATTGCCTGCAGGAGTGTTGTTCATGTATCCAACACAGTAAAACTCTGTACCTAAAGAGACAGTTGTTCATCACCATGGGTAATACCCACTAGAACCCTGCTAACATACATGAAGCTGATTTCAAATTTTTCCTGTGTTTTAACTTTCTTTTTTCTAGGTATCATTCATCGTTGGCATTTGTATGCCCTGCTATGATCTGCTTCAGCAGCACATTCCAAATGCCAGGCCAATGCTTGAAGGAGCCAGGTGAGTCAACAAAATGCCTTTCCTACATGACATAGGGGAGGAGGGAGGGGAGGGAGGGGGGAGGAGGGAGGGGGGAGGAGGGAGGGGCATGGGCATGGGCAGAAGATATTGGGGAGCGGCAATGGGGTCATTGGTGTAGCTAGGAGGGGTGGCCGAGGTGGTCAAAGTACCTCCAATCAAATGACAAAGAAACTAAAAGGTGAAAAAATTGTGAAACATTTAGCCAGTCCAGACATTTTTGGGGGGATCTGCTCTAACTGCAGAACTGTACGGGTGACAGCAAATTGTTCAGTTCTACTGTGTAAATGACAGGTTCACAGACTTGTACTGCACTCTGAAGCTATGTAATATTGAAATATATATACTACTGTATATATACTAGTATACATTTGTTACATTTGGCCACCCCCAATCAAATACTCTGGCTGATACAGTGAGTGGTGATTAGCTTTGGGTAGCCATTTGAGAATTCACATTGTGAAATGCTCTGTATTAAAAAAGGTAATTCAAAATGGCAATATACCTTAATTCCTACAGTTTACTTGTCAAAAAGTTTCAAATGGACAAAAATAGGGCTTACATCCAATAATCTACTTAAGAATTTTAAACTGCATGTATTATTTACACTTTAATAAGCCTGATATGTGTATAGTTGCTTGGCATCACATTGCTGTACCTGATAATTCAATTTTCAAGCCTCTGCTGAATTTACTAATCTGATTTCCCCCATGGCAAAGTGAGGTATTATTGGAAACAGTTGCAAAGATATCTGTGTCTGTGTTAATGGTTAGTAGTTAGTATTGCTGTTCATACTTAAGATCTCAAGGAGCTGCACAAATCTGGTTTCTAAACTTTCCAAGATTTCTTGCAGTTTGAGCAAAAACTGACTTTCAAGATCATTTGAGCAGTTACCTTAAAGACAAACACTCATAAACCCAAAGTATATTTTTAGTGTAGGGGTATCAAAATTCTCAGTTGATGACTTCTCTTTGATTGACATTAAAGTTTGAAAATTCAAAAGATGCAGAGTTGCTCACATTTCACACAATGCAGAGAGAGTGTTTGGATAACACATTATAGCTTTGTATGCTTACCAGGACATGGCCTTAAAAAAATGAAATACTGTTTGTGTCTGCACAAGGAGGAGCTTTACACAGTTATGGCAGGAGCAACAAGTTGCTAAGTTTGGACAATTGGAATTGTCTTGGATGATGAGAATTGCCCTTTAAGTTTGTACTACATAAGATAAATGAATGTTGCTGTGTATGTGGCCATTGTCATTTTATGCGAAGTTTATTATTTATATTAGCATTACTGGAGTGAAACTCAAGCAGGAGGTGCTCTGTGCACCTCAGTCAGTACAGCTTTTGAAATTTTTATTGCCTGGTGAAAATTGCAATAGACATTGGAAAGAAGAACCGCTTCATGTTTAAAAGGTTACCTTGCTGATAACTTGGCGTCTTATGATAAGATAGTAAAATACTTTATAGATTTCATTTAAATTTTGTTATCAGAGCCAACCTGACAAATTGGTCAGCAATTGTTGCCAAACAGAAAGCTGAAATGGAGGAGAAAAAAGCTGTATCTGAGGAAGAGAAAACAGAAGCAGTCACTGTAGAAGAAGAGGCTTCAAACGAGGAAAAGAAACAAGAAGAAGAAGACGAGAAGAAAGAAGAGAAAAAGACGGAGGAAAAGCAGCAGTTAAAAGAACCTGCTGCCAGGAGTACATCAGATATGAGTCCAATACCTAAAGGAATACTTGATTCAGATAGTGAAGAAGACTGAAAGATTTGCTGTAAGAGAATAAACCTCAAATATCCACCAGATTTGTAAAAAGTCTTCACATCTTGTGGTCAGATCAACTCGTATCCAACCTTATTTTTGTACATGAGGGAAGTCATTGACAATTTAACTGTCATTGGGTCATATCAACAATTGATTCGCAGATTTATTCCAGGACTAAAGGTGTTGAATTTTGGCTTCTCATTTTCTGATGCCCATTAATACAGCTGTACATATCAAGGTGAATAAATGACATATTTTGAATAAGAGTGCAATTTTGTATACTGGAGGTGGTCAGTCTTGAAAATATGTAAATTTTTGGAGCTTTGGAGACAGTCAGCTACACACAAGTGTTTCTTCTTTCATTTTCCATTTTTCTTGTTTTTTCATTATTAACAAAATTATTGAATGAAAAGGTACCTTGTTTGGTAAATCCTTGCAAACTGTGCATAATAATGAAAAAGTTGTTTAACCCATAGACAAGCTAAAGAACCTGTGATTAATTGATGCAATCAAAACTTTTCCTAATCTGAAAATCTGAAATGCTTGTTTTTTTATTTGCGTTTTTTTTTTATCTTTCTACCTTGGAATCAGTAAATGCTGGCACATAAATGAAGAGTCATGGCCAGCATTCTATATTAAATTGAACCTATTTCATACATCTACTGTCATACTTTGTGACAATCAACTTCAAATAATTAAGATTTTGCATTTTTTTCAGACTTTTCAGGCTATGAGAAAAACCTTCAAAAGAAACTTGTTAATGGGAATGTGCAAGTGTATAATTTTCTTTTCCTTTTTAGTACCAAATATATGAAAAAATGTCTGTTTGCTCAGCTTTAGGTTTTGTCAAACTTTTAAGATGCCTTCTGTTTCATCAAAAAGATTAATTTAATGAAATAGACAGACCAGGGCCATGTTTCACAAAGAGTTACGATCAATCTTAGGTTCAATCTGCCACGCAGTCATCCTACTGCAATCAAACTTAAGATTGATCTTAAGTTCAATCTGCCATGCAGTCATCCTACTGCAATCAAACTTAAGACCGATCTTAAGTTCGATCTGCCATGCAGTCATCCTACTGCAATCAAACTTAAGATTGATCTTAAATTCGATCTGCCATGCAGTCATCCTACTGCAATCAAACTTAAGATCGATCTTAAGTTCGATCTGCCATGCAGTCATCCTACTGCAATCAAACTTAAGAT